>JAFVLL020020896.1:0-26372 GCA_021397915.2 Tor tambroides | reverse complement strand
GCTGAGGAAGTGATGTCCTGACTTTTAAAGTTCTGTAGACCAATCAGGAGACAGCAACAATCAGCCTGCAGGAGCCAATCAGATGGCTTTCCCTAGGGAGAGCAGAAACACACACACACAGCCCCAGCACAGCAGAGAAAACCAAAAAAACAGAACAACCACAGGTTGTGCCCAGGGAGCAGTTGGGGGTTTGGTGCCTTGCTCAAGGGTCTCACCTCAGTTGTGGTATTGAGGGTGGAGAAAGTGCTGGTTATTCACTCCCCCCACCTACAATCCCTGCCAGACCTGAGCCTCAAACCCATGACCTTCAGGTTACAAGTCCAACTCTCTATCCATTAGGCCACAACTGACCCCAACATAAGACACTTCTTCCAAAAACATTAAAATGACTCCAAACTTATATATAGCTATGGAGCTATATAGAAAGTTACTATGTACTTTTATTTAAAAAGTACAGAAATTTGCTCTTGCAATATTGTGTAAATTAGAGAGAATTTGTAAGTTATACCCTGTGAGGTAAAATATGGTAATAATCAGTTATTTGAACAATCTATTTACAGTAATTTATAAATCTTAATATCTAAAAAGAGTGATTAACTATAAGGGTAGTTAATCATTTTGCCCTGATGTCTGTCGTGTGGAGAGGAGTGGTGGGCCTGCACCCTTGTGTACTGTTGATAAAATATATTTTATTTATCCTATATAAAACATTTGAAGAAGTTACTCTGTATGTTTGTGCAAGCTATTCTGTCATATATGCATTTTGAAGGCCTCAAGGCCAAACTAAATAACTATGTAGGCCTTATGGACTACGTGACTGCGTTTATGAATAGAGAACACAGAAGAAAGTACTGAAGATGGTAGATGCTACAGTATGAGAGTGTGGAAATAGATAATGTATGTAAAACTCTTTAAAATCCTGACAGTTCATTAAAAGCCTAAAATGTATATGACTCTGTAACCTTGGGCACCCAGAAATGGGGTCGATAAGAGAAGTTATCTTTTTAAAAAACAGACTAGCAGGTGGTTTTCTACAATGAAAGCAAGTGTTAGGAAAACTAGTAAACAATTGTGGAAAGTACTGGGAATGACATATCAAAGAATGGTCTGCATGCTCATTGGACAGTGACTGATGCCAAAATTGTACAAAGATGCCGCTTACATTTCAGACATTATGTTTGGTTTCGTATTGATGAAGGGGTACTTGAAGGAAAAAGTTCAGGAAACACTGGATTATGAGATGTTTTGTACCGCTTTTGATGCGCTGATATTGCTGGCATGTTTTCGCACTACCATTTGTCCTACTTTGTAACATATTTGTTCTCATAACGCCCAGATTTTTGCCCCAATTTGCAGTCTGGATGAGTAACTGCTAGTTGCGTAAAGTCAGAGCCAGTGTCCAGATTTAACCTGACTAATTTCACAGAAAATTACATATTGTATGAAAGACACAAACTCAGCTTCAGACTATGATTCCATTCAGTCAGAGGATCATGTTTGATATTTTGAGCCGATTTTATAACATGTATTGTTTTAATTTGTCATGTCTCCTAGCACCGAGGCACATGTTTCTGCATTTTGTTGTGTCCACAATGACTTGAAAGTCTGGTAATGTGTAATCCTCAGTCATTTAGTGTCATTTCTGTAACCGTTTGGTAAGTGTATGATGCTTGATGCTTTAAAATCTGTTCCAGCCTTAAGTGAATTACTCAATGATTTTGTATAAACATGCCCATGTTTGTCAGCCAGTGTATTTGCATTATGAAACAAAAGACTAGAGTACAAAAATAAAAAATAAGCTGTTTTTAATTGTGAAGAATCCAAGCTAAAAGCTTTTCAGTGTCACGTTCCTCACAGAGGAATGCACTGCAAAGATGTCACTTGTCTTTGTCGACTCAATAACTATTTAACAGATCTAAGTCCTCTGCAGACAGAGCTGACAGAGACTGGCCCTTTGACAGAGGAGCTGAACTTTGCTCTTCCTCTGTTGATAGTCTCCTCTTCTTGCCCTTCTGGACAGCTGCCACTGTTGATGAAAGTTTGTTGTGTTCTGCTGCTGAACTCGTGCCACAGAGATCAACCTTATAAAAGTGAATCGCCACAACTTTGTCTTTCTTTGTGGTGTCACTCGTCCCAGGCCAGGAGTTTAATGTCTCTCGGACAAACTTTTCTCTTCCGTCTAAAGAAGAAAATGAAAATGATCAAAATTCAGATTAATATAACAGTTACAACAATAAAAAAATAGTAGTAGTAATATAATATTTTGTGATAAAGTGAACATAAAATGGATAAACTCACAGAAACGGAGAGCATTTGTTCTTGCTTTGTAGTCTTTCTTTGGTACTTCAGAAGCTGTAAATTCCCATTGGTTTATTACCTGAATAAAATTTGAATGGTGTGAGAATTTTATACAGAGGGGCCTCATTATAAAACATTCACAACATCAACATTGCATTCAATGAACATACCATGAAACTTTATTTGTTACCTGTTCAGCCCAGCCTTCTGTTTTACAATCAGAGTGTCCAAATTCCTTCAAAGGTGTTTCTGATAAGACCATTCTCATCTTCTTTCTGAAGAACACTTTCAAAGACACATTAACCTAAAAGAGATTTTTAATATTATACTAGACCTGCATAAAAACATACTCATTGATACTCATTGATGTTAACATTTTAATTGTGTTACCGTCACATTTGTCCCAGATATGTCCAGTTTCTGTAGTGTTTTAAAGCATGTCAGATATCCGAGACCTTTCTCAGTGATGGGATTCTCTGTTAAGAAATAAATGAAAGGACAAGAGTGTGTATTACCATAAACATCACACTCATCATGGTTATGTATAAAACGCAACTGAAAGTATTTATGTAATGAGATTTAAACACAAGCATTTATTTGATAAAAAATACAGTAAAAAGTAATAGTATGAAATATTATTACAATTTACAATAACTGTCTTCCATTTGAATATATTTTAACATTTCTTTTTTTCATGCAGTGGCATTACTCCATTCCTCAGTGTTACATGATCCTTCAGAAATTATTCTAATATGGTGATTTGCTGCTCAAGAAACATTTCTTATTATTATCAATGTTAAAAGCAGTTGTGCTGCTTTATATTCTAGTGATTTTTTTTCAGGATTCATTGATAATAGAAAGTTTAAAAGAACAGCATTTATTTGAAATAGAAATCTTTTTTAACATTATAAATGTAAATCATAAATGAGAGGAAATATAAATGTCTTTACTGTCACTTTCGTTTTAATGCATCCTTGCTGAATAAAAACATTTATACTGACCTCAATCTTTTGAATTATAGTTTACCTGACTATAGGAATCCATAAACTTACCAGAGAGTCCCAAAAGCTCCAGGTTTTCTAGACCTTTCTTCATCACCCTCACCGGAGCAGTCAGTCTCTGCAGGCCTGCATCAGAAAGGCAGTTTGCACCTATGAAAAGTTTCACAAGACTACAGAAGAGAGAAAAATGTGAGGAGGAAAAAGAAAGTGACTTCACTTTTTTCACAAAGTAAAACAAATTGTACACCCAATAAACCATTTGAAATTTTTGTTTTATTTACGCAATGTACATAATGATGAGTCCATACCTAGCCAGGGCTTCAGAGGTTATGTATTTAAAAACCTCATGGTTGTCACCTAATCGACATCCGTAGAGGTCCAGGCACTCCAGACTCTGAAACTGTCTGATTTCTTCCAACCTTTCAGGAATCAAAAGGTATCTGGAAAGGCAATAACACTGATGTAAATGACCTGGTTACAAATTATACCGGGTATAAAAGCCTACCTAAGCATTTTGAACATCTACTTAGGCAGACCACCAGGTTTTGAGACACAGCCATAAGGTTGTGCTTATTTCTCACCTGTTTCTCAAACACATGGATCTCAGCACTAGTTCTCCATAGGCCTCACAGAAGACCTTCAGTGCTCTGGGTGCAGTATGAGGCTCAGTGAACTTGTGTCTCTCTTCAGCGGCCGAGAACAACTTATCAGCCATTTGCTCAGGAAAACCGACCAGTGAGTCCACATGCTCGATATGATCAGCGATGAACTGTAAAGATATGTCAAATAAAGACTTCACCGTGTATCGCAGACTCCCCTCTTTGTTGTAGGTAAATATGAAGTGGTCTCTTCTCTTTGTGTGGCACGCGGATGGTAAAGTGTCGATGCAGAGCCGAAAGGAGAAGTCTCTAGTAAAGAGTCTGTGCTGCGGAGCTTCATTCCTGTCTGCATTGACATACCGCAGTTCTCCTTTCTCTCTGACATACACAGCTCCACAGTCCTCACTTACATACATCTTTACCAGCTCTCTACACAAACCAAGCGTTTAGTGTCCAAAATATTCGGTTGTCGTTTGAAAATCAAGGGTATATTGACGGAAATATCGAGAAGTTTGTAAAATGTAGAAAGATTTAAAAACGACGGGTTCTTGGAGTAACATTCCTTCTCTATGTCTAGTTTCACGCACATTCCAAAATAAAAGTACTGAAATCTTTTCACTAAAATGTATTTAAACGCCTGCAATAACTGCAGTATTTAAAAAAACGTTTAACAACTTTTACCTATGCTATAAATCTTATCTATTTTACTCGTTTCCCCCGTATTATTATTTCAACACATTAGTTACTTTCATTTTTTGTTTTTCATTTTTTTTAAATTGGTCTCCATGTTTTTATTATTATTTCATTCTGTTACTTATTTACTTACTTGCTTGCTGCATATTTGAACCACAAGGTAAAAAAACAACACCGGTTTAAAAAAATAATTCGAAGGGCTAAAGACTTGATTTATGGACCACGTAAGACTTTTATTTTGCTACGCATCACTATCACTGCTTATTTCCGCGTTTCCATTTTCGCTCCTTCAAAACAAAGTTTAAAACCCTGAAACATTCAAGAAGCTTTTACTGGTGAGTTGATTAACAGGACGAAAACGTTAGAGGTCCTATCTATTTTGCTATGAAAAGGCGATGTAAAATCATCTGAGAGAGCGCATATTCTTAAAACAACAATTTTTGTTACGTTGTAACTGAATTTTTCTGTTTGATGTATAATATCCGCATACGTCTGAATGTCAACAGGTTTTACAGTGTCACTCCTGCTATACATGTGATCAAGACACTTCAGTTACAGCGGTAGGTCCGCCATGGTAAAAAATTAATGCTTAAAAGAATAGTTCATCCTGAAACCAAACTTTTGTCATATCTTACTCAAACCTTACTTTCTTGCGTGGAACTCAAAAGAAAATATTAGGAAGATTGACAGCCTCAGTCGTTCTTCACATTCATTGTATGGGAAGAAGATGCAGTGAATCTGAATGGCGACTGAATCTGTCAGTCTCTCTTATTCTGCCTAATATATCTTATTGTATTCCACACACACACACACACACACACACACACACACACACACACACACACACACACACACAAAAAAAAAGTAAGTCATGCAGATTTGGAACAACGTGAGAGCGGGTTAATGATTTTAATTTTGGGGTGAACTATACCTTTAACAGCCTACACTGTCAGTAGCGTTAACTAAACTAAAGCTTATCTGTCTTCTGCTGATGCCTTCATTTACAGAGCACACAGATCTGTGATGGCCAATACTGATTTTCATTTGCAATTTCAAGGTGAGTCCCTTAAAATTTAACAAATATTTTGAAAGGAAAACAGTTCCTTTTAATAATAAAAAAGATCATGGAATCTGCTTCTTGCTCTTGAAAAAAGTATTTTCTGTATTGTGCTAGAATTTGAAGATGAGCAAGGATTCACAGAAAATAATCAAGGTGCCACAACAGTGACCATCGATGACCCCATCAAATCTCGAAAACAACGAAAAGCTACAGGAACTGATTTTGAAGAAGAGGACACTGATGACAAAACTGAGGTCAGTGAGACACAGACACTTAATCTGAGATCTTCATTTCTTCAAATGGAGCATTGATTCAAAATCCATGTTCCTTTGTCAAATAGCTTCTGTCAGATCAAAGAAAAAGTGCACCCTTCTGGACGTTTGAGTACTACCAAACATTATTCGATGTGGACAGTCATCAGGTCAGCCTTCTTTACTATCAGATTCAGCACTCACACTACAGTGATTGTTATCATTTCAAAGAGTTAAAAAGCATTCATTGTGTATTTCAGAAATACGTTTTTAAGGGTTTTCTAATTCTTTTTAAATATAAAATATGAATTTTTGCAGTTTTTTCACATGAATGATTGTTTTGTGAAGTGACTGAAGATTTGGCAGCAATATGCTGTCAAGACAAGACAGAAGTGACTTCTGCTTGTTCATTTATAGGTAAAGAACAGAATAATTGGTTCAATTCTGCCTTGGCCTGGGAAAAACTTTGTTGAGGTCTATTTACGGAGTAACCCAGACCTGTATGGTAAGCTAAATTAAACTAAAATTGTTTAGAGCAAAAGGAAAGTTTTTTTTTTTTTAAAAGTTAATATAAATATGTTTTTTTATTACTTTTGTAGGACCTTTCTGGATCTGTGCAACTCTTGTTTTTGCCCTTGCTGTTAGTGGAAACATCTCCAGTTTTCTTAAGCACCAGGGCCAGCCAAATTTCAAATATGTGCCAGACTTCAGCAAAGGTTAGAGATACGTTGTTTGAAATAACCCAAACAAAACAGACCCTCTAGCCTCACCCTAAAAATGACACTGGTTCTCCTGATTGTTTTCCAGTAACTATGGCAGCCACAGCAATCTACAGCTATGCATGGTTAGTGCCTTTAGGTCTATGGGGATTTCTCACCTGGCGAAATAGGAAGATCACAAGCCTGGTGTCCTACTCCTTCTTGCAGATAGTCTGTGTCTATGGTTACTCGCTCTCCATCTACATACCTGCTGTGGTGAGTCATACAATCATACATTAATATAATGTGCAGTAATCTGTGCATAATTACCACATCTGGGTGTGATAAACCCATTTGATAGATTGTTTTCAATTATTATTTTGCAGATACGGTTTATTTACTTGTTTGTGTGCATTTGTGTGGAAAAACAGATACTGTGGATAATACCAAGTGAAGGGTTGCGGTGGTGCTCCATCGTGGTAGCTTTGTGTCTCTCAGGATCTGTGCTGGTGATGACATTCTGGCCAGCCATCAGGGATGATAAACCAAGGATTACCATTGCAATTATATGCACCATCCTGATTCTTCACATCCTACTTGCAGTTGGTTGCAAGGTATGTTTCTAAGAATCTTTATACATTAGAAATGAATGTGATTCACATTATTTTTTTATGAACATTTGTATACATTATATATTCAGGATGCACAATATATTGGTCCATATTTGTTACTGAATGAATTAATCAATATCAGTCCGTATTTTATTTATCAGCCAATGTAGGATATTTAATTGTGCATGCTTATTTTTCTTTATGTTTACATTTAGATTAGCTTTGCTGACCTCTAAAGCACACTTACAATTGTTTTTTTGTTTTTTTTAACTAATAATATAATAACACTGTTAAATGTTAAGATCTTTATGAAATTTCAAACTGAATATCTATTTTTTCATATTGTACATTATAATATTATGCTTGGATTGACTGGTAGCATTTAAAATGATTGATTTTAGTTTGTAGTATTCTATATTTAATTTACTATAGTATAGAATTTTAACATAACATAATTTCTGGCCTGTCTGTGTTGTAATATTGCATTCCTAATGTGTATGCATATGATTATACACTCATTAAAACAATACAAGCAAAACATATTACATGAAACTTTGACTAAAATGTAACTTTTTTTGCATCTGTTATGCTGCTATCTATCAAAAATACTAGAGATTATAACAGTTAAGTTGTGTAGCTGTACTAGCAACACAACGTCAGCGTTTTGGCACTGCTTCTTGCAGCATTAAAGGCTCAAACAGGTTGGTGTCAAATGTGTTTCCCCAGCGGAAGGGTGTGTTCTTGGAAACACTAGCAATAGTCAATGACTGGCTTGGAAACATGCCAGTTTGTGAGCAGAACCATGTCCTTATGGCTATCATGTGCCGTCAATTACATTCATTTAATTAGGGAATGCAGTGTTTAGGGAACAAAAGTGCTGTCAGAGTCTGAAAGATTTGTGCCCTCTCTCTTTTTTCAGGCATGTTTCTTCAGTACATACGAGATGGATCCATTAAAGGTTCACAATGAGCCATCAACAGCAACCAGCATTTCATCATCCACAAAGCCAAAGTGAATTACAGCCTTGGGTAAATACAGGACTTCAGTGAGGTGGCACTCTCCCATGTGCTTTGACTGCCGAACTGTTTTAATAATGATGAAATGGCATAGAAATGCCAGCACTTTTAGATGAGCCAAGTGTCATTGTAGCTGCTGATGGGAAAATAACATTTGCATTTGATGAGGTGTTAACATGAGACAAGACTTCCTGTACATAATCTGTGCTCCTCGAGAGACTGTTATTCTCCTGTAATTGCAGCTTCTCCTCTTGCCTTATTAGAGAGAATCAGATATCTTGATAATGAGATTGTGGGCTGTCTGGATTTCTTCATTTTATAGTCTGTGAAGGTAAAGCCTTTATTTTGATATGTTTGTAGGTGAACAGCGAAACCTCGAGATAATCATCTACAACATGTTTGACATTTTCTGATTTGAGGTTCAGACACATGTTACTGTTACAAAGTAGAGGGCATGTATATACTGTCTAGCTGTGGTTTAAATATTTATGTGATAATTGAGCTTGAGATGGTTTTCAAAGGGTCACTCTCCTGATTCTACCACTTTGGAATGTGTACATGTACTTAAAATGTTTTAACACTTTATAAAACTACAGGTCTAGCAAAAAGCGATGGGAAAAATAAAATATTGAAGTTGAATTGCACATAAACACATAAACTGATTACATATTTCAATTTTAATAAAGTTGGACATGAAAGCTAGAGTTTATATAAATATTTTACAAATTTTCAGTTCTCTGTGGTGGCCATTGATTTTTATTTTTTGTTGTTGTTGTTGTTGTTGTTATTGTTATTATTTTTACACTGTATATTTTTGAGAGATTTATAACTAGATCTGTGCCTTTTCTTTTAACAAGATACTTACCTAGAACATAAAATGCCTAGAACAATTAAGTGTATTTCAAGACTTCACATTGTAATAAATATTTAGCAGCCTTTTTCCTCATTTAAAATTACATGCACACAAATACAGACCAAAATGGTGAGCATATGCTGAACGTATAAAGTTTTTTTCTATGTATAACGTCTCAATGATTGATGATGATATTGATAGCCGAGTGGTTTTGAAGCAGATCATCATAGGATTTCATTCTCAGCATCATTAAGATTCACAAACAAAGGTTATTGTCATAGATAAAATCTATCTTGTCTTTGATGTCAGTATCTGATACAGTGCAAAGTTTCGTATATCTCCGAGCACCATCAGCAGTGCACTTTTAACCTTTATTCATCACAGTCATTAGATTAATTAGATCAATTTTTTTTTTAAGTTGGCACTGGCGTTATGAAATGGCTCGGCTACCTTTTCCAAATTAACAAAATAGAAAATTTGTGTCACTTGAAACTGTGACAATGTGTGGTGTGTCCTAATTAATGGTCATTCTAGCCTTAGCTTAGAGTTACACCGAAGCTGCCTCCCAAACCTATAACCTTTGTGAAGGAATGTCAGCTTCACAAGTGGATTTAAAATAAGGAGGCTTTATTTTTGGATCACTGAATTCACAGGTATCTCCTGACATTGTTATTTTGATGACCTTCAAATGGAAAACCTATTTAAAGAGGATTTGACCCGACGACCTGTATCAAGGAACATGTCTTTTCAATATTGCATTTAAGACTGCAAATGAATGATGGCTGGGAAAGTGGAAAAGGTGTCCAAATACGAAACTTCAAAGCTTTTGGAAAAGTGCCGCAAGGAAAGAGACGATGCTTTGCACCGCGAGAATATGATGAGGGAGAAAATGAGACAATATGAGTCTCGAATGAGATCAACCGAAGCGCTTAAACAGAAATTAAAGCAATTGACTTTGGACAACAAGGAGCTGCGGAAACAAGTGAAGGTCCTGCGGGCTGAAATTGGTCTAGAGTCCAGTCCTAAATTTCACGGTAAAACCACCAAGGATATAATCAACGATCTGCACGAGAAGGAGCGCGAGTGCAATTCACTTGTTGAAAAAGCGGGTAAATTAAGTTTGACGATTGATGAACTAACATCTGAACTGGCCAACACAGTGACCTCGAAGACTTTGCTGGAGGACCAGGTCCAGTCCCTGCAACAGAACCTGAAGGACATGACAAACAACCAGCGGCGTCTTCTGAAGCTCTGGGAGGACAAGAAGGCTCAGCGGGAGCAGCTGTCACTGCCCGCGATACCGCAGAGGCCCGGGCAAAAACCGCTGGTGCATAAAGGCGTCCAGACGGAGATGTCCATCAGTTCAACCCAGATATTACCCACCAACGCATTTGAGACCAAGACCCGCCGAGAGATTGATAAAAGCAGAACCAGTCTGGAAAGACGCAACATCACTTTAGCAAATGGCACTCATCGAGAGAAAAACGCTTTAATTCAGAATGAAGCGAAAGGAATACACAACTGACAATTATTTCACGAAACATTTTTGTGTCTGTCTACGCGTCATTATGCTGCTCAGTGCCTAAACTTACAGCATTATAATACTTAAAAATATATTGTTTTTTAATATGTTTAAATTATTAAGAAACAACCTGATCGAAACATTGAGGACTATTAACGTTACTGTAATTACCATAATGATTTCTTATGTATTGACCCATTATTACATTTTTTTTAGACTGCTGTTTGATGTAATGCCCACAAAACATTGTGTATAATGAAAATACTGTTTAACATTAAATATAAATGTCATTTATTCGCTCTTATTCTGATTTTCCCCTTTTAATGAGGATAATGTTGTAATTAAGTGATACAATTAATTAATTTATATGGCATTAATATTTAATGTTAAATAATATGCTTCACAATAGTATTACCTTAAAAAAAGAACGGCTATACATTTTCGCAGAATTTACATTTCTTGATGGGCTAATCTCTTTAATGGGATAGTTCACCCAAAAATGTAAATTCAGTCAACATTTACTCACCATAAAGTCTTTCCAAACATTTATGACATTTCTGATCTTCCGCAGAACACAAAAGAAGAAATTTTGAAGAATGTTGACTGTTTTACCCATATGGTTTTACGATTGACTTAAATTGTAGGAACAATAAATACATTTCTCAAAATATTTTCTTATATATCCTACAGAAGAAAGAAAGTCATACGGGGGAGGGTGAGTAAATAATGGCACATTTTTAAATTTATTTTGGCGTGAACTATCCCTTTAAGTGTGATTGTATTCAGGCAGTAAGTCAGACACACTCGCAGCGGTCCTTATGAGGTCCTTCGAATGTGTGGCGCGGGTAGTGTCCACACTTTTGTCATGTTGATATGGATTTTACTCAAGTGATGCTGAACTGAAACAAGAATGATAAAATGTTTTCGCTGAAACAGAATTCTTGGTTTATAAGAAAGGTAAGGACTGGTTAAATATGAGCCGTGTTTAACTAACGGAACGGCAACTAACCAACTAGAAAGTTAGTGTTTAGTCGACAGTGTATATAAAAGACTTCTGGACATAATTATGTACAGTTATAGTGACATGTTTTGTGTCTTCTTGTGTCTGTTTATGATAAAGTGATAGTGTATTTAATTATAATAGTTATTTGTGCGGAAATAGAGTTAACGTTTAAAGTTATAATTGTAGAAAGATTGTGTTTGAGACCGGCTGACAAGGTGTATAAAATGTGTCTATGCTAACGTCAGTCCAAATTCTCTTCTCATTTATTTGCAGGTTGTGGTATGGAGGGCTGTGGCGAGTATTGCATGGTCAGTGCTTTTCTTGCCCGTGACAACTGCAGTCTTTGTGCTCTTGAGTAGATTCAGCCTGTTTCACCCCGTCCAATGGATTTCAGGTGAGGAAACGAGTACGAATGTCTAACAAAATGCATAATTACAATACGTTACTGATACTGAGAAGTGCTCGAGTGTGAATTCATTATTTATACAAGCAGTAGATCTGACCTCAAGGGACATAATACATAATGTGCTAAACTAAAGTCTGATTAATGAAATAATAATGAGAACTCATTGTTTTAATGGAACAGTTTATTGATCCTTTAGACGATTTAAAAAAGAAAACTTTGCGTATGTGTTTTATGTTTTGTATCATATTTGATTCATCAGGATTTTAGGATTCATATAGTACAATGAAATTCTTATAGCTTGTAATGTAAATAAAAGAGATCTTCATAACAGTATAGCAGGCTATGTACATAAAATGCATAGAAATATTAGCTGTCATTTTGTAACCCAATAATATGTCTTAATGATATTTAAATGCTTAGTTCTCTCTATATAAACCAGTAAATATTACACAACAAAGAGAGGTGAACCACAGCCTGAAGGGGGACATTTTTAGATTTTACTTGCTAAAAGTATAAACTATTAATCAGGGCCCGTATTCACAAACATCTTAAGGCTAAAAGTAGCTCATAACTTGCCGATTTAGGAGAAAATCTTAAAAATAGTGGGTTTTCTAGTGTCAGTCCTAATTTTAGGACTCTTAAATGTTTGCTCTAAGAGTATTTCACAAAGCGTTTTAGCGCTAAACTAGCTCCTAAATCTGTGAAATGTTAGGAGTATTGAAGAGGACTCTTAAGTCGCTAAGACCAACTCACAACTATCCTAAAATGGCTGTTGCTGGCAATCTTCATCCAAATTTAAACATTTTAGGAACATTTGACGATAATGAGCTTTTAAAAAGGTATCACCTTTGGGTTTGGAGGTTATCCCAACTCCAAATTTTCCTTTGATTATATCCTTGTTTTCATTAACCAGTTGGGCAAAAAGTAACAGCTGTTCTTGCGTCCAGTTTGGTTTTATTTTACATTTGCATGTTTTACTGTCAACCATGATTATTCTACTCTGTTAATTAAAAGGCTGTTTATATGCGAGAAGCATACATTTAAGAGGCTGACAATTAGCTGAACATGTACTTAATTAGTGACACTTAGCCTGCATTTTAAAATCTTCATTTGAATGTGGGAATTAACATTTATTTTGAAACTTTTATTTGGATATGGCAACATAATGGTAACTTTGCTACATGTACTGCATTAAGCTAACAGACTTGTCATATTATTACTCTTTTGTTGATTTTGTTTGCTTCCATTGTCCTCATTTGTAAGTCGTTAAATAAATAAATGTAAATGTAATGTTGTGCTCAAATATTTCTATGAATAAATCTCTGACAGAGACCCCTCCCCTATCAGCCAATCACTGTGTGCATAGTTAGTAAGTATACTGACAACATCCATAGCAACGAGGTCAACCCCGCCCTTACTCTTAACTTAAAACTTCTCTCTTTTCCTTAGTAAAAGTTTGTCTCAGCAGCTTTGTGGATAGGTTTTAAGAGAAAACTCTTAGCTAAAAACTTTTACTGCTATTTAGGAGAAGTCTTAGTGGTAAGATAATGTTTTGTGAATACAGGCCCAGATGAATTGTTACTATATGAATTGTTACATACTATCAATCATACTATCAATCAGCAACATGTTTTCAGCAACGTTTTGATAATGTTTATTATAATTTAGAGGCCTTAGAAATTCACATATCACACATGATACTGAATGCTTTATGTGGTTAATGTATGAATTGCATGTTAGTCAGCATCTCAAACATTGCTTTCAGATTGCACAAGTCTTCTTACAGCCTCAAGCACCATCTTTTCCCTTGTGGTGCTCTGTGGGGTGGTTCTAATCACTGGCTTTTTCAACCTGGAGTTCTACACTTGTGAGTAATCTAGGTTTGTCTTTTATGCAAAATCTTTTCATTATTGCATTGCATTACAAGTTATGTTGATTATTTATTTATTTATTTATTTATTTATTTCACTCCTTAAGTGGTTCCCTCTATTCCATGTTCACGCATGGCTCTCCTGGGGACGGTGCTCCACCCTAGACAATGTGTTCATTCTTTGGTCTACTGCACCATGGGAATGCTGGTAATGTGGTGTGCTTCTGTTACCATCGGTGGACGTTACAGCACTCTAGGAACTCCCTGCAGGCAAAGTGAGAGGTGGGTTATGACCTGATTCTGTTTGTCCCACATATACTGATCCGTCGACGTGCACAGAGGATCACATTTCATTAACTGCATTCTAGGCCACTGTGGTTCTTTCGACCCCGGGCAAAGAGATTGACACTCATAGATATCTTAAGTTGTTTTAATTAACACTGTGAGGAATCTTATCTCAAAATTACTGGGAGGTCAGTCTTACACTAATATAGGCCAAGTGCACCTCTAAAATATAGATGAAATGTACTCTCTGTCTGTGTTTGCTTTTTTAATGATGTGCTTTTATTGCTTTATGCAATTCCTGACAATATGTGAAAAATAACTATCCCTTATTTAATGTTGTGTTTTGTAGTGGTGAAGTCGTGACCTGTCTGAATGAGTATCATCTTTTTCTTCTCCTGGCTGGGGCCTTCATGGGATACAGTCATAGTTTCTTGGGAGTGGTCCAGAATATGTACTATGTGTCCTTTCAACCCATTCAAGTAAGTATTTGTAAATTCAGATTAGTTGCTAAATGTTACACATAGTGGTTGTGGATTTTTTTTTTTTTTTATGGCTGATACCAATATCTTTGAGAGCAGGCTGGCAGATGGCTGTTATAATATATGGTATCACACTGTTTAATTTAAAAGGAGAGTTCACCCAAAAGTGAAAATTACCCCATGATTTACTCACCCTCAAACCATCCTAGGTGTATATGACTTTCTTCTTTCAGACGAGTACAGTCAAGAGTTATATTAAAAAATGTCCTGGCTCTTCCAAGCTTTATAATGGCAGTGAATGGTGGTCAAGATTTTGAAGCTCAAAAATGTGTGTCCGTCCATCATAAAAAGTGCTCCCCACGGCTCCAGGGGGTTAATAAAGGCCTTCTGAAATGAAGCGATGTGCTTGCGTAAGAAAAATATCCATATTTAAATTTTTATACACCGTAATCTCTCACTTCCACTAACTGTTCATTCAGAAGAGAGTGGCGTTCCAGTGTATGACATAGGCATAGCATAAGCTCCAGTTGAGAAGTGACGAACGCGCAGAAGAGAAAGCAAAACAAAACACTGGTCACGAATTAGAAGTACAAAATGAGTATTTGTAAAGGAAAATGTCAGAGGATTTCAGTATAATCCAAGAGGAGACTGGTTTTCCTTTGCTGTAAACTTAACTTGGTTCTTGTGAGACTAGAATATTGTCACTGGAGCTTATGCTACGCCTACGTCATCCACTGGAACACCACTCTTTCATGAATGCATGTACAACAGTTAGCAGAAGCTAGAGGTTGCTGTTAAAGCAAAGTTGCTTATGAAGTTCTATATGTATGGATATTTTTCTTACACAAATGCATTGATTCACTTCAGAAGGACTTTATTAACCCCTGGAGCCGTGTGGAGCACTTTTTATGATGGATGGATGCACTTTTTTGGGCTTCAGAATCTCAAGCACCATTCACTGCCATAATAAAGCTTGCAAGAGCCATGACATTTTTTTTAATAAAGCTCTAATTGTATTTGTCTGAAAGAAGAACGTCATAAACCCCTAGGATGGCTTGAGGGTGAGTAAATCATGGGGTAATTTTCATTTTTGGGTGAACTCTCTCTTTAAGATAGTATATAACACATGCAAATCAACGGCTGCATGTAATTTATATTTATTTTACATAATATTTAGTCAAATAATTAGAAAAATTTTGAAAATGAATCTGTTTGAAAAAAAAAAAAAATCAGGAAATATTAGGTTCACCAAGTAGGTATAGTCCTGCTTCTGACTCTTATAAGCCAATGATAGGTCATTTAAAAAAAATGTGAAATGCTGACTAATATATTCACCATGACAAATATATCAGTCTACTGCTAGTCTATACTGTCTAGTATTCATTTGTAAAATGTCTTGTAGTATGATTGAATGAGAAATGGCGGAATCATTAATGCTTTCATTATTAATTTATCAGTGCAAATCTCTTTTGTCCCTCCCACATTGGTTATGAAGCAATACAAATATCCGCGGTTCAAGGGCTGTCTGCCAATGGTGGTGAAGTGCAGTGTTATTCAGGCTTTGTATTCAGCCAGGAATTTCGCTGCTCTCTATTTCTTTTTTGGTAAGCTACGTTGTTGATCAGAGATGCATCCTTTAATTACTGTTTCCTGCTAGATTCTCTATAAAATGTTGTTTTATTTTTAAATAAAACAAGTTTTATTTTGAACAGTTTTTTTGTTGTTGTTTCTTAGGGTATGTTCCTAAGACATGGATCTCCAGCACACTTAATCTACAGATAGACAGGTCAGATTTGGAACTTAATTCTACCAAAACCTGAGTGTTTACCTAATGTGAACTAAAGTAACATGAACCCATATTTATGAATATTCGTAAATCTTTATATCCGTTTTGTAAATTTATAGTTCTCTCCAACCACTGGATTCACTGACTGGACTTCTAGACTTCTCCCTCCTTTACCACTTGTCGATCAGTGGCACTTTCCTGTACCTAACCTGGTATCTCACAGTGCTGCTCTTCAGGATTTATGTCACAGAGGTACTTAAATATGAAGGTTTCATTGTGGCATATATCAATGCAAATGTCATTACTCCAGTACCTGTTTTGAAAATGATCCTGATGGCTGGTTGTGCATCTTCAGGCCTACAGTTTTCCGGTGCAGTCCACATTTACTGAGGATGCAGAGCAGTGTCTTCCCAAAGTTTTGGCTGAGAATTACACTTTAGTCATGAAGGTTAGAGTTTTGTGTTTTGTTTTTTTCAGAAAAAAAATCTAGGATCAGAAAATTTTAAAATTGTATTTTCTAGGTTTATGGAAATGAATAAAATCTTAAGTTATGAAAATTTCTGTAGTAAATATACATTTTTAAGATAAACTTACCTGTTAAATACTGCTTTTTGTGAGTGCAACCTCTGTAAAATTTATTATATAAAAGTTGTTAGCTAGTCGTCATCAAAAACTGGAAAAGTCACAAAATCATTGGTCAGAATGTGCTGAAACCCTGAAAACAGATCCTAAATGTCACTGATTCCTGTTTTCACAGTTTTTGGCTCTGCAAGACCTGGCTCTGTCATCACAACATTCTCTCTCACGCAGACTAGAAGTCTTCAGTCTGAGTCAGCCAGGTACAAACTAAATACTCACAGAACTCTAAACTCATTGCTTTTCATGCCTGCTAAACTAATGTAACCTGCATATGTAGGTGGTCACCCTCATAACTGGAATGCCATCAGTAGGGAATGTCTGTCTTTGCTGAGTGAGCTGACACAGAGACTGGTGGCTCATCAGGATGCAGTTGCTTCTAACGGCCGAGTCAAGTCTCAGTCTGCCAGCAGTGACACCAGATCAGCCTCTTCAAGCAGCTCAGGTAAGGCTGCTTAGATAACGTCCAACAAGGGGCAAATCTGACCCCAAATCTGAACATAAGTCCAGTACTGCCCACTGCCTATAACAGAGGATTCAGATTGCTCCAGAAAGAGATTTTATTTTCCCGTTTTATCTGTAGTAATGTCAGGAACAGAGGACATTGCTGAGACCCCTCGACTCGGTGTCCCGCTAAAAACCCCTGGTTCAGTCTTCAAGTCATCAGTGGGGGGTACACACAGTGTTTTGACGGCTCCTTTCACCCCAGATGTGGACAGCCCTTTCTCTTCCCCTGCTATTCGACGTCTGGTTGGCCAACAGGATCCCCAGTCTCCCTGGTTTGGTACAGTACAAAGCCCCCATATCATGAGGAGAGGGCCCAAACTGTGGAGTGCCTCCACAGGTGAGACAGCAAGACTATCACAATGAATTTTGAATCAGTAGGTGCATTTCCATTACAGATTTAGGCAAAACTTTTGTGATATTTTATAAATGACGATAAAAAACTATTGCGAAATGATGGCTTGAGAGCGGCCACATATGAGGTGTTTTCTTGGAGGTTATAGTACATTAAAGAATGAATGTGACTTTTATGTACGCCAGGTGACCTGTAAATGTGAAAAAAGTTGCAGTTTTGCGAAATATTCATTTTTCGAATTGCAAGTGTAAAAATGTTTTTTTGCAATATATGTGAGTTTTTGCAAAATTGAGTTTCCATTGAGCGTATTTTCAATTCGCTATTTCAACTTCAGTAATTTGAAGAGTAATGGAAATGCAGCTAGTTTTTCGTTGTTTAAGAAAAACAGAACCTTTGAAAGTTATATTTTACAACACGTACAAGGTTATACATATACATGTATATACGTGTGCGTGTGTGTGTATATATATATATATATATATATATATATATATATATATATATATATATATACACACACACACACATGCACACATACAAACATACACACACACACACACACACACACACACAGTGCCTTGCGGAAGTATTCATACCTCTTCATTTTTTTCACATTTTGTTATGTTGATGCCTTATGTTAAACTGCTTTAAATTACTTTTTCCACATCAATCTACACTCCATACACCATAATGACAAAGCAAAAGACAGGTTTTTAACATCTTTGCAAATGTATTAAAAATAGACAACTTAAATGATTCCATTGCATAAGTATGCATACCCTTATCTGGGACAGATGAAATTTAGCTCAGGAGCATTCATATCGCTTGTAGATATTACTATACTTTGAGTGAAGTTAACCTGTGGCAAATTCAATTGAATGGGTATGATCTGGAAAGGCACACAAATGCATATCAGAGGAAAAACCAAGCCCTGAGGTCAAAAGAACTGCCTGTAGAGCTCAGAAACAGGATTGGATCAAGCCACAGATCTGGGGAAGAGTTCAGAAAAAATTCTGCTGCATTGAAGGTTCACAGAAGCATGTAGTCTCCGTTACCCTTAATGGAATAAGTTTGAAACAACCAGGACTCTTCCTAGAGCTGGCCTCCTGGCCAAACTGAGCAATTGATGGAGAAGGGCTTTGTCTAGACTGGTGACCAAGAAGCTGATGGTCACTCTAGTTGAGCTCCATGATCATATATGCAGATGGGAGAAACCTACAGAAGGACAAACATCACTGCAACACTCCACCAATCTGGGCTTTATGCTGGTGTGGCAAGAATCAATCTTCTCCTCAGTGAAGACACATGAAAACACACTTGGAATTTGCAAAAAAGTACCTAAAGGACCCTCAGACTCTGAGAAACAAGATTCTTTGGTCCGATGAACCTCAATTCCAAGCATCATGTTTGTTTGAAGGAAACCAGACACTGCTCCTCACCTGCAGAGGACCATCCCCCCCCAACAAAATGTGTGCTGGTAGCAGCCTCATGCTGTGGGGCTGTTTTCAGTGGCAGGTACTGAGGGACTCATCAGAGTAGAAGAAAAGCTCAATGCACCATATTGAGATGGTCCAGAGCATTCAGAACCTCAGACTGGGCAGAAGGCCCACCTTCCAACAGGACAATGACCCTAAACACACAGCAAGAGTGACTTATAGACAACTCTGTGAATGTCCTTGAGTGGCTCAGCCACAGCCTGGGCTTGATCCCAATGAAATATTTCTGAAGAAACCTGAAAATGTGTATCTGCCCCCATCCAACCCGACAGAGCTTGAGATGTGAAGAGGTGAGAAGAAGAATAG
Organism: Tor tambroides; assembly: GCA_021397915.2. Lineage (NCBI taxonomy): Eukaryota > Metazoa > Chordata > Actinopteri > Cypriniformes > Cyprinidae > Tor > Tor tambroides. Next base: position 6,644 of record JAFVLL020020896.1, on the reverse strand, counting down.
CAGATAATTGCCAAATGCTGATATGCACAGCTTGTCGCATCATATGCAAAGAGACTTGAAGCTCTAAAGATACTTCAGCTAAGTACTGAGTTAAGGGTATGAATACTCTTGCAATGTGCTTTTCAGATTTTTTTATTTTTAATTTACGAAGTTGTGACAATTCTGTTTTTGCTTTGTCATTATGGTGTGTGGAGTGTAGATTTATGTGCAAAAAAAAAAAGTAATTTAAAGCAGTTTAACATAAGGCAGCAACATAACAAAACATGAAAAAAATGAAGGGGTATGAATACTTTCACAAGGCACTGTATATGCATTAGATCAGGGGTGCCCAAACTCGGTCCTGGAGGGCCGGTGTCCTGCAGACTTTAGCTCCAGCTTGCCTCAACACACCTGCTGGGAAGTTTCTAGTATGCCTAATAAGAGCTTGATTAGCTGGTTCAGGTGTGTTTAATTGGGGTTGGAGCTAAACTTTGCAGGACACCGGCCCTCCAGGACCGAGTTTGGGCACCCCTGCATTAGACTGTAAAAAAAAATAAATTTTTTTTACTTTTATTAAAATTCATTTTTAAATTATTTTAAATTAAATTAGCTACTGTTTAACATTTATGATTTTGAATTTTTTTTTTTTTTGTTTAAGGCATTTATTTTTGTATGTGGTTCTGTGATTTATTTTTATCGTATCTCTGTATTTGTAAGTCTTTGTGAGAAGCATGTACACACTTGTTAACAATAATGTATACTCTAATATAATCTAATTTATTTCTTTGTTCTCATTTCAGAGTCGCAATCCAATGGCAGTTCTCCTGCCTCCCCTGCCACTGTTCCTAGTCCTCCAGCCAATCAGAAACCCAGCTTCCTGGCCCAGTGGCTACAGAACAGGAGAGAGCAGGTAACATCTTCATCTAAGCTCACCTGACCTGTAAATGAATGCTTTATTATTTCATAGTGTTTTCTTGGTTTCCAAGCATGTGTATCCATAGAAACCAAAACAGACAAGCTTTTGAGTGTCCAGTTCGGTTGCTGGGGAAAAAAGGCAGTTCATGTTTCAGTGTGATACCATTACATGGTCTAGAGACACCTGTTAACTCATGTTCCTATCATACTCTCAATTGTTCTGCTCAGGTTAAAAGCTTTTTGGCAAAGCGGGTGCTGATAGTGTATTTATTTAACAAGGTAAGGTTAAGCATGCATTAGTTGAATAAAGGATCTGTCTACAGCTGGATGTTGCATGCTCCCACAACAGATTTTTAGCTACAGGAATCATTAATGCATGTGTCTAGATTCTGCCCATGTTTAAATGAACACCAACACCATTAGTCTCCCCTGTCCTTCTGGTTTTATTTCTGTCTAAGGTTGTGTGTTTAGATTATAGAGTTAGATTGTAGTGACCCAGTTTACACACAGTTTAAATAAATAAAAGCATGGAATTTACAGATTATGCTTTATAATTTTTACTTTATACAAAATCAGTTCAGTCTTGTCAACTCATGTTGCAGTGTTTTAAATAATAATATTGGAGGAACTGTAGATAAACTGGGTCTGTAACCACATAAACTGGGTCCTTGTTTCTCTCTCACTGGGCTGTAAGGGGTGAACGGCTTCCGAAATCATTTTAACCATATAAGATATATATTTTTTTTCCCTTAGTAAAATATTTTCTTCTATATACAGCTTCCAGAAGCCTCTAGCCAAGCTCTGTTTGCTGACAGCCAGGCTCATATCTGGGCTCTACAAGGTCAGAAGATAATGACTAACTTTTCAGAAATGCCATCTTACATGTATATTTGTTTAAATAATTAATTTGTTTTGCCTGTTGTTCTGTTTTTAAGGACTATCTCATCTGGTGGCAGCCTCTTTTTCTGAGGATCAGTTTGGAGTTGTGCAGACCACATTACCCAGTATTCTTAGCTGCTTGGTAGTCTTGCTAGAGGTAAAACAAAAGTCATTTTTGCACAAGTGTTAAAAATTATGAGTTCAAATGGAGACGTGCTGATTCATTGGTTAATCTTACTTTTTAATTGTAGGCTGTTGACAGACACTTCAAACTGCCACATGCCTCCAGCAAACCTGTGAGGACTATCTGCAGTATGGGTGACTCCACCTACAAAACTCTAAGGTTTGCGCTGAGGGCTGCACTGAAGACGGCCATCTACAAGATAACTACCACTTTTGGAGAGCACTTGAAGTAAGTCCTGCCGTTATTTGCAGTAACGTCTTTCTTAGAAAAATAAACTGGATAAATTTGTTTTGAGGACCTGCTGTATTTAATAAAATACTTGTTTATCCTCAATCATATTGTTAATTTTCTTTGTTTACAGTGCTGTGAATATTTCGACGGAACATAGAAAAAGACTTCAGCAGTTCTTGGAATTCAAGGAATAGTGCAACACAGCCTCTTCTCAATACCTTTGGGTATGTGTGTATCAGGAGACAAAAGAGACAATATGCTTCTTCAAAAAGGTCTGTTATATGGGGGATTAGTGCTGTATGTCACTCGAGGCCTTAATTTTCAGCCAAGTGCTGCACTTTATTTCCCATTGAAATCCCAGTCGCATTCTAAGTAACATTTGCCTATTCCTTATACATGACAATCATTCACATAATCTGGGAATTCCGTGTGTGTATGTACCTGCGTACTAGAATGTGATGAGACTTTAAAATCATGGTGGGGACCTAACTAAATGTATTAAGCATTGTTACCTTTCATCTAAAGTGTATTTAAATTTCATTATGCTCCCTTTAACAGAAATGGGGGTCAACACTTGCTTTTGCCCACTTTTGAATCTTGCATCATTAATTGTTCACGTTTGTTCTATATTTGTGATGTTTTTATAGCACTCTGATTGGATTGTAAATTTTCAAGGCCCCATGCATGCAACATGGATCTTTGCTTCCATTGTTCATCTATTTATTAATCTGGTTACCATAAACATATTTGGGGTATTTGTTTGCCAAAAGAGAATCGATTTTGTTAATGTCAACTGTTATGTTTTTGAAACCTTACAATTAAATAAACTTTTCCAAAATATCATGTCATTGGCTGCAGGCGAAGTTTTGTGTAAGTGGAAGTGTACATTTCCTCCGATATACGGCAGATGTCGCTGTTTGTGTTCTGTAATGCACAGCAGTTTGCGATTACACATTTGGCTAAATATTGAATTTGAATTTAGTGTGGTTAATTTCAAGTGGTTTATTAAGTGTCTACTGGTAAACTATGTATAAAAGATTAATGACGTTATAGTTTAGAAGTTTTGCGGAAATATGAATCGACAGAAGTTTATGGTCCATAAAATCGGAGCAAAACGCCGATTTTCTTCGAAAGATGAGCACGTGTCTATATGTTTGTCAGTTTTATGTGTTACATTACCGGGTTACAGGCTTTAAGGACGAGAAGGCGGTTATGTTTCACTTTCAGTCGCTTTTTAAGAAGGAAGAGATGGAGCAATTTCTGGGTTATGGGGCTGGTCTTCACACTGAGGGGAAGGATGGATGAGTTACATTAGTGTCGTTTCTGCAGCTGTGGACTAACAGTGATTCAGCCACGGGTGAGTTTACTGCACTTTTACCACAGGACATAAAACTTGTATTTATTATGCGACATCAGTGTCAAACCATCACCTTTTGAGACATCAGCTCCATCGACTGATAAATAAAATGTTTTCAATTAATCAATTTGTTTCATGCTAATTTTACATGGTTAATAATGAATATGTTGACGTTACACGCTGAAGATGAGCATATATTTTTCCTTTGTATACTGTCCATGTCGAAACGTGGTAACTACTTGCAAAACAGTTCTTTTCCTATCTTATTTTTTTTTGATTCAGTAATGTAATGCACGTCCAGCATTATGACGTTATGAAATATGTGGCTTTATTTTTGCTGGAAATCATTCACAAGGTAATTTATTCTTAAGCACAAACTGAATTTCACTCTTGGTCATATTCCAGATAATTTAAGTTTGTATGTTAAAAATTCAAGAAACCTATCCTATTAAAGAGATGAATCACACAAAAATGCAAAATGATATGTTTGTAACAATATGAGGGTGAGTAAATGACACAATTTAAATTTTTGGGAAATTAAGTAAGTCCATTATTAGATACGTAAGATTTTATGGTCAATCATAGAAGACGGACAGAGATTTTGTAGAGTTGTCTATGGGGAAAATAAAAGAGAAGGTTATGGTGAACATTTTTTGATATCCAGTTGAAGCCTATGACTGTTTTGAATTTAACAGGCAATTCAGAGAAACGTGTGCACATAATGAAAAAACTGCTGCAATCTTCATCCACTGCCCTCAGCTATTTTGTTTTGGTTGAGATGTTAATTCATGATGAAATGGTTTAGGATTAATACTTTTCTGTTTCTCTCCAGGGGCATTATTTCTCATGGTTTGACTGAACAAAACATTCTAGCCTGTTTCCTTCTTGTGTAATACATTGCATTTTTTTGAAGAATTTAATTCGTCTTTACTAGCCTTTGTCCGTCTTTAGTTCATCAGTTTAGATTCATCTAAACTGATCCACAAAGTCATCAGTAAGTGTTTTGTGATGATACTGCATTACAACATTTGATTGCTTAAAACATCTTTAAATAGGAAAAAACCTCAACTGGTTTACATTTTCTATAATAGAAATGATTCATGCACTTCTCTGCACATGATGATATTTTAAGAAATCACTACTTTTGACATGTTTTTGTTTTTTAAGGATGAAAGAGAATTTGGTTTTCATGCACTATTGAATTTTACAATGTGGTCAATAGTTAAGTTCGTGTTTAACTATATCAGAGTTGGGCAGAAATTCCCTGAAAGAATAAATCGGTCTGTTTGCAGTGAAAGCCAATTCATAGTCTCACATTATAACTGTGTTATGTCAAGCAGAGGATCATTTCATTACTTTTATTTTGCCTTGGGGTGCACTAAAGATATTAGGCATGAATGGTAAGCTAAAGGTTTTACATTTACCAGAAACTGGGAAAAATCTGAAGCTCTTTTCATAAGTACTCTATTAATGATGCCAGATTTTGCGATATAATCATGGGCTGTAAGTGGTCTTTTAACCTTTAAAAAGCTCTAATGTCATCAAATTTGTCATTCAAGTTTGTTTTCCAGCCTGTATGTTAGTGGTATTTAAAAATACATAGTTGAAGCTGAACTAAATGTAGGTTGATATGATACTTTTGGCCTTTGGTTTTCCCTCTTCTTCTTTTTTAACACTGTCTCTTTATAAGAAGTTAGGGTTTGATTCAGTATTCTGAGCGAATATTAACAGTTTTGTTCATGGGTTGGTTTAGTTGCTCATGACATGAGTGAACAAGTGATAGAAGAGACTCCATTCACACTTGGACTCAAATTAGAAACTTATGAAAAGTGAAGTGAATAAGTATACATAAGTAGCCTTTTTTTTTCTCTCTCTCTCTCTTCTGTAACTCAAACAGTTGAGCATTGCGCTAGCAGCATCTGCCAAATACATGCTATTACTGTTTTTAAGTAAATATAATAAATTAATTGTCCTGTAAAAAAGCTTGCAAAGTGAACCTTCTGCACAGAGAAAACTGTTGCCTAAAGATATTAGAGACTCAACTTGGACATGTCACAAAGTAAGACTTGAGACTTCATTTAGTCTTGGCCTTGAATTATTTGAGACTTTACTTGGACAAAAGACTGGAATGTCATTGGAGATTGTAAACTCTGTGCAATAGTAACAGTTTGTCTGACAAAAATGTATATTCTCCTGTAACAAGATGAAAGACGTCCAGCAATATGCACCATCTAAGTCTTGTGATTTATAAAGTGCGGGAATAAAGATCTTCTGGCTCTTAACAATCGTTATAGTTGCTGCGTTAAATTTACATAAACTGTGGAACTCCGTGTTCATACATCCATTCACAGGTGTCTCTCGATTCTCTGTGATGATTTTGGGCGGCTCCACTATATATGTTGCCAGCATTGTTGCAGTGCTTTAAATCACTACAGTGACAAGTTATTTTTATTGGCCATTTAATACTCCAAAATTTCCTTTAAGCAAATGCTTCAGTGACTGTCAAACCCATTTTCATGTCCATGTAAATGTATTGAAAGCCTTATACCACTCATGCTATTTGTATTGCTGTGGTTTAGGTCTGCTCTTAAAGGTAATTGAATGTGATGATGATCGTGTTGACAGGGACAGTAAAATAGGACTTTAAGATTCTCGTTGACTCTGGCTTTAACCGTTTAAAAAGAACCGACCTCACATGTTGGGCCTTCATGCCTAAAAGCCAAGATTCCATAAACTTTTATGGAATGCTAAGAAATATGATCTGAGACCAACAAGAACACTGTGGGGGATCGTCAGATATTTTCACTGCAACGAGCCCAAAAACACTTCACTTCTGTATGCAGTTTTATTTGTGTGGTGTGTTTTATAGGTGAAACTCTAAATTTAGATTTGTCTTTTTTTTTTTTTTCTTTTTTTTAAAGCTTCTCTTCTCTTTACATTTTAAACATTTAAGCAAAGTTAAAGGAGCTGAGGTTTGGGAACCTGATTGGAAATGCAGGAGGACAGTTTTCTTTTTTTTTTTAATATGGCTGAGAGTTAAAGACATCATATATGCAGGTACATTCAAAAATTGACACTTTTTTTTTTTTTTTTTTTTTT
>JAFVLL020020895.1:0-14781 GCA_021397915.2 Tor tambroides | reverse complement strand
ATATATATATATATATATATATATATATATATATATATATATATTCTCTGTAGTCCTGTCACTCAAACATAGATATGAGGACTAGGGAATTCAGACTTGTCTCAGTGAGAGCTGTCATAAATATGATCAAGTGGCAAAGACAGATCAATGTCTTCATTACAGGATTGCTGTGAACTGCAGTGCGTGTGTGTGTTTATAGTAATTATAGATTATTTTGTTCACTTAAAATAGGCTATGACCAATGTAAAAATCACTTTGTTTTTGTTCTGTTTTCCAGTCAAAAGTTTTAAATTAATTTACTTTGTTAAATATCTTATTAGATATTAAAGGGTTAGTTCCCCTAAAAATGAAAATTTTGGCATCATTTACTCACCCTCATGTCGTTCCAAACCTGTATGAGTTTCTTTCTTATGTTGAACATAAAAGAAGGTATTTTGAAGAATGCTGGTAATCAAACAGTTGACGATCCCCATTGACTTCCACAGTATTTCTTTCCCTACATTGGAAGGCAATGGTGACCAACAACTGTTTGGTTCATAAAAATTCTTCAAAATATCTTTGTTTTCAACATAAGAAAGAAAATTGTACAGGTTTGGAACAACGTGAGGGTGAGTAAATGATGACAAAATTTTCATTTTTGGGCGAACTATTCCTTTAATACTTTTTTTTTTTTTTGGAAAACTGAATTATTTATGTTGTTTTATTCTTCACTGGCAGTTGTTTTTTCTTGTTTTCAAGCTAAATTTAGGGAGCTTTATGTTTAGAAAAGAACAAATTGATGTCCCCATGTGGTAAGAAAAACAGACTAAATAATACAATTATTATTCCAATATTCACTGAAAACAACTATCATTTCTTCCACAGTTTTTTTAAATATTTCGTTTAGACAGTTTTATGTTATTTTAAAGATGTTTAGATATTTTTCCTGGAAAACAAGGCAAAATACTGATGTTTTTTGCACATTTTTGCACACATGCATTCACTCAATTTTTACTCCTCAAGCACATCACTATTAATGGATAAATGTGTCTCACTAAAGAGCGACGTGTCACACGCGCCATCCAATCATAACAGTGCATGGAGGAATCAGACTTTATAGGACTGGCTGATTTGTGAGCTCATGGAATTGTAGGTTGTGTCAGTGACGGTCACTTTTTGATGCCACTTTATTCATTTTTATATAAAAGAGTTAACTAATGAATGAAAACAAAGCGGTGATGCATCAGGTAACAGTCAGACTGATCACTGTAATGTGTGGAAATCTGAGGGTGCCTTTAGGGTGAAAAATGTGTAAACACATCTCAAACATGTGACATATGACATGCAGTTGTCATATGAAGACTATCAGCAGTAGACATGACCCTGCAACGAATAGATGGTGATGGGTAACAGAAGTCTGTGAAGATGAGGTGCCTTTGTCACATTGCATCATCGTGTAGTATTAAGTACATGAAATATCATTTTCCCTGGTCTTGTGGCCATTTAGCCTCATTTTATTTGAATTTCGAAGTTTTTATTTAGTTACTCTTTTCTTGTTTGTGTATAGTCTATCAAACATTATAAACCCCAGTGATATTTTGATTTTGACCACAGTATGACGTAATGATGTTAAAGGGATCGTTCACACACCAAATAAAAATTTAGATTGATTTATTTATTTACCCATCCTCATTTCTGGAACAACTTGTGTGACTTTCATCTGTGGAACACAAAATTAGAAATGTTATATGTCAATATTAGAATTCTTTAATTTATCACTATTGGCCTATATTGGATGTATAATTTTTTATTTTTACCTTTAAATTACTTTTGCCATCACCTGATGCTCAATTACAGTCAATCTTTCAAAACATGAATAAATGTAATATTTAGCAAATCTTACAGTGAATATCCATTTTTCATACTGCACATTATAATGTTGAGAGGTCGAAATTTACTCATAGCATTCACATTGATTATGTTTAGTTTTTAGTGTTTTATTCTTAATTTATTTAGTCAAAATAGAGTTCATTCATCAGTTATAACATTAAAATAATTATTAGCTTAGAATTTTAATATTGGTGTATGCCTACCATAGTAAAAAAGTATAATATATTTAAAATACATTTATTTAACATTAATTAAACTTTATTTGGAATATTTCTTTACTGTACAATGCACATTTCTTAATATTAAGCCTAAAATGTGTTTTAATGTCACTATTGGTGAGGATTGTATAATCTTTGAATAATATTGGTCTTTAAAAGCAAAATATTTAAAGTGTACCTGAAGCATACCTGCAACAGTTCCACTTTAGCACAATCAAATATATTTCAGTATATCTTTAGTTGGATTTCAGCACTACTTCTGCACAATTAAACACAAATTTAGTTTTTTCAATTTAGCAGGCTTCAAGTTTAGTATAGCAAAAGTACAATTGCAGGGTATTTTTATTAAGCACATAAATATGTAAATGTATTTGCAGGATACTTAGCATGAAATAAATGTATTTCAAATACATTTTAGTAAATTTATTTTTCAGCATTTTTCCTTTTACACTCCACAGAAATTATAAAGTCAAACAGGATTTGAGTGACATAACGGTGAGTAAATGATGACAGAATTTTCATTTTTGGCTGAACTGTGTCTTTAAAATCAAGTCTCTGAGACAACAGAAGCACAGCAGGACGCTTTGATGGTTTAAAAGAAAAATACGCCCAAACTCGCTCAGGCTCCCGCAGACTTCTGCAGAAACGGTGCGAGGAGGAAGAGACTTTGACCAAAAGCAGCTGATGAGTCGAAGTTGTGACGCACACGAGAGCTGTGGGAACAGAATGTTGTCTGAAAAAGCTCTTTTTGAGCCTCCGTTTAAAAACACTCTTAGAGTTGATGGAATCTGCCTCCTCAAGGACGTCACTTTACTGTAACTGTGCAGCGAGAAAGTGAGTTAAAGAGTGAATAGAGCGAGAGAAAGAAAGAAAGCGAGGGCATGAAAGAGTGCGCGTGAGAGGGGACAGGTTAGGACAGGTCTGTCTCACAATCCTTTCGAGATGAGAGTAGCTGGGTAATCAGTTCTGCTCCTCTCATAGATATGGAAAAACACATCTTGTTTTATTTTTTATCTTACTTTCTCTCTCTAGAGAGGATTACATTCCTGTTATTTGACAGTGCTACACAGGGCTGTGCTGCTCTTGTTGCCATGGAGATGTAGCTTGGCAGTGGAGTCTGCGATTCTAGCATGGTTCTGCATACGTGCCGAGCGGCGATGCTACTTCTTAGGACTTACCGCATACTGGTGTGTGTGGGTGTGTGCATGAGCGGGGCAGAGGAGTGTGTTTCTCTAGATGCTTGTGTGTGTATCAGCATGTGCTGTATGTGCATCCCAGAGATGCTGCAAGCCAAGAGAGGGAGCAAAAGACAAACTCTATCTCTTCCATGCAGAGAGAAGAGGAGGTGACAGAGAGACAGAGTGAAAGAGTGGGTGGGAAAGTCACATATCCTTGCACACATTGGAGAAGAGAGGGAGAGAGATGTGTGTGGGTGGGTGGGTGTGTGCAGAGACAGGAGCTTGTTGTTCTGTGTATAATCTCTCAGTCCTATGGGGCGACTAATGAAGCAGGAAAATCTCTCATTCACCCTCTAGCGTTAGCATTAGCTTTAGCTTGACGACACCGTGACGTGACCTCCTAGTTCTTTTCAGCTGGAAAGAAAAGATTAAAGAGAAAGGAAAATGGTAATGCTCGCAGTTTGAACGAGCGGGATGTTTCTGATTATGTAATACCACAATGAATGCAGGTTATGTAAAGCAAGATGTAGTAATAGTTAATATGTGATGTGCTCTGTCAGAATGAGTCATTAGTTGCAATCGGCCTTTTTGGAAAAGAATTCTGGTCAATTTTTTATTTTTTTTAAAATTTAGCTTTCAAACTTAATGTATTTTTAATTAATGGGGTCCTCTTCTCCACATACACTACATCACTGGGTCCCATCATACAGGCACATGGCTTCTCCTACCATTGCTACGCTGATGACACACAGCTCTATCTCTCTTTTCAACCAGATGATCCAACGGTAGCTGCACGGATCTCAGGCTGCCTGGCGGACATCTCGGCATGGATGAAAGAACATCACCTACAGCTCAACCTGGCAAAGACTGAGCTTCTTGTCTTCCCTGCCACTCCGACTCTACAGCATGACTTCACGATTCAGTTAGGTTCATCAACAATTACCCCATCAACTTCGGTCAGAAATCTTGGTGTAATCTTTGATGACCAGCTGACCTTCAAAGAGCACATTGCAAAGATTGCTCGATCTTGCAGGTTTGCACTACACAACATCAGAAAGATCAGGCCCTTTCTGACAGAGCATGCTGCACAACTTCTTGTCCAGGCCCTTGTCATTTCTAGGCTGGACTACTGCAATGCTCTTCTGGCTGGACTTCCATCAAACACAATCAAACCTCTACAAATGATTCAGAAATCAGCAGCATGACTGGTCTTCAACGAGCCCAAAAGAGCCCATGTTACACCTCTCTTTATCTCCTTGCACTGGTTACCAGCTGCAGCTCGCATCAAGTTCAAGACACTGATGCTTGCATATAGAACGACCACAGGCTCAGCACCCTCCTACTTCCACTCACTATTACGAATCTACATCCCCTACAGAAGTCTGAGATCTGCTAGTGAGCGACACCTCGTGGTACCATCACAGAGAGGCTCAAAATCACTCTCCAGAATATTCTCGTTCACCATTCCTGGCTGGTGGAATGATCTTCCCACCTCTATCCGGGATGCTGGATCCCTGTCAATCTTCAAGCAACAACTGAAAACTCATCTTTTTCGACACTACTTGACTTCATCCTAAACTTTAAAAAAAACAAACAAACAAAAAAAACCCTTTATCTTTCTCTCTATTTATTCCTTCCCTTGCTAGCTTGTATTTATTTTAACAATGCTTGAGACATGTTGTTACGAGCACTTCCACTGTCTGATTGCCTCTTCAAGATGAATCGCTTATGTATTCCCCACTTGTAAGTTGCTTTGGATAAAAGCGTCTGCAAAATGACTAAATGTAAATGTATTTTTACATATATGCACGCATGAGTAAAAATTTTATGCATTTAACTTATTCAAATGTTTGGGGTCAGATTTTTTTTTTAGCAGAAAAGATGATTGATCAAATAAATTGATCAAAAGTGATCAAAAATTGAGACAATTTCAAATAAATGCTTTTCTTATGAATTTTCAATTCATTAAACAATCCTGAATAATGATTTATCATGGTTTCCGCAAATCAAATCAACATATTAGAATGATTTCTGAAGGATCATGTGACACTGAAGACTGGAGTAATGATGCTGAAAATTCAGGTTTGCTATCACAGAATTAAATTACATTTTAAAATATATTCAAATAGAAATTTATATTGTAATAATATATCACAATATTACTGTTTTTCAGCATTGACTAAAAGCAGCCTTGGCGAGAAAAAGAGATTTCTTTCAAAAGCATTAACAACTGTTACTGACTATAATGCTGTCAAAAAAACGATACTTGTTTGGAATCAAGTCTTTATGATAGCCACCATTTAAATGATTATATTTTGACAACAAAAGCATATAATATGCAATAACTGCCATTACAAAACAGACTTAAGTACATAAAACTCAAAATCTGTTTAGGTCAAAATGATGGAGCAGATATGTTTCAAAGTGAGTAAAGTGAGAAGGAGACATCTTGATAGATGATTCTGGGCTCTGCTGTATTTTTCAGACACTCATTGCTGCCCACACTGAGGACCACTGGGATATACTAGCTCTTGTACACCCCCTGCGCTCTCTTCAGCCTCTCACTGCACACTGTGAATCCACCAGACAGCACCCAGAGAGTAAAGGATGATGGGGCAATGATGAGGGCATTCAGTGTAGTTTAGAGGAAGTTCTTTTGTTGAAAGTAGAAAAGATTTGGGCTTGCCATAAGCAGGACTTCAGTATCATTATGGATTTGGGAGCTTAAGTGCCCTACAGTACATTTTGTTTATGAGCGCCAGAAGCAGACTGTCTGAAAATCAGTGAACTTAACATGCTGTGATAAATATTCTGATGCATTTTTTGACTCTCAAATGAATCTGTGCAAGAGCTCTTATTATTTTACACAAGTTTTTCCTCTCTCACGATGCAATATTATATGCTGTTGTGATTGTACGTTTAAATAGATAGAACACACATGTGACTGCTTTTAGCTTCAGATAAACATCACTTTTCAGCCTTTTATTCCACTTTCAGTCTAGCTTTTTGGTTATCCATGTACTAGTGTACTTTTCATATCAGTATAAACATTTAAATTGTACGGTACTTCTGTTCCAGGAAAGCAGGCCAAATATACTGATTAGTATATTTGACATATTCTCACTATTTAGTAGTTGTTTATTAGCATGCATACTAGCATATTGGCTATTTATTAGTACTTATAAAGCACATATTCTGCATGACCATATTTTAGATCCTTTAATCCTACCCCATACCTAAACTTAACAACTACCTTATCTATTAATAAGCAGCAAATTAAGAGCTTATTGAGGCAAAAGTTGTAGTTAATAGTTGATAGTGAAAACTGGACCTTAAAATAAAGTGTGACTAATTGTTCTGTTGTTTTATTTATTGTTCTATCAATTTTTCTGAATTTTCTTTTTCCAAAAAACCTTTAAACAAAGCTTTTAAAGGCAGCATTTAAGGTTTATTTGAACAAACTTTGCTTTTCTAGTAGAAAAAAAATTACGATTAAATTGAAATTTCAAAGAAATTCAATTTAAACTAATTTAATTAAACATTTATTCAGTTCTTTTATGAAGATATCTCTCCTCCTGTAATGTACCATTCCAACTTTTGTTTTAATAGGAAATACATCAACAAATGAAGGAAATCTGTGCTTGTCAATCGATTTCATGCCGTCTTTAAGGATTTGGAGACAAGTAGATGTTTAATGAGCTCTGAGCCTAACGAGTTGATAATATACCAATTATCTGTCCGTTAGCCCGCTGGCTTAGAATGCTACACTCAGATTGTTGTAATTACAGTACACTAAAGACCCTCTTATCATGATCTAGAGTTCATTAATAACACGTAGAATTTGGACATACTGATGGCTATAAAATATTTACTGCCAATGGTGCAGGTACTAATATGTGTTCTAGTAAGAGACACCACTCGATTGTTGGTTGAAAATCCATTTACAGTAGACACAAATTTCCCAGTGTCCCAAAGGACTCCAAATGGCTTTTAACATGCAAACACTGGCTGATTACATAAGGCTATTGAGACATACTGTAAGTGGAATAAAATACCATATCCATGTAAGTACTGTAAAAGCAATCGATGTGGCTGTAATGGCCTTGGCCTTATACTGCTAATCTGACCTTAGCCATTTTGGACAATGAGATACATTTTAGACCACAGTAATATACACTTCCTCTAGTATACTGAAGTGTTCTGACATGAGCGATCCCTGTTTGACACCTCAAGAGTAAGGATAAAGTAAATGCCATCTCCCTTTCATAGTTTTTCCTGGAAATGTTCTTTGTCACACTCAGAGTCCGGCTGTTATAAGAAATACAATTTCTGTTCTGTCAGTGTAAACGCAGGTAGCAAGAAAAGAGTTATTTGACATGCTTCAGAGCAAGAAAGAAAATTGTCCCACACAGTTTTGCAGACAAGCATATCCTTCAGCCAATAAAGGCTGCAGGAGCCCAACTAAACCAAGGTATATTCCTTTTTTTTTTTTAAATTAGTCAAACTGACAAATCTGTTTTGTTTAAATACTGACTTTCCCTCACATGGGGTGATATTTTGGTGTTTCTCTGTCAATTCTACTCTCAAGACTGATTTGCTTTTTTATTCTAGCATGTCATTTGTCTCAGGGCACCTCAAATTTGATTCCGCTTTGATTTGTTTTTTGGAGACAACACACGCCTCAACAGCTACGATAGATCCACTCTCACTTTGTTTCATTCACTAACTGTGCATATGAATGTATTTGTGTGCAAGACCTGTGTGCGAGTGCTGACAGGCAGAAATCAGGACACATCAGTAAGTTTGCACTTTACTTAACTTTTAAGTTATACTGTGTTTTCACTATAACTTTGCACTTTATTTTAAAGGTATTCAAATGCAGTTAATACTTTGTTTCTGAAAGAAATTAATACTTCTATTGAGCAAGGATGAATTAAATTGATCAAAAGTGAAGTAAATACATTTATAATGTTACTAAAGATTTCTATTCCAAATAAATGCTGTTCTTTTGAACTGTCTATTCATCAAAGTACCTGATTTCCACAGAAATATTAAGCAGGACAACCATTTTCAACATTGATAATAATAAGAAATGTTTCTTGAGCACCAAATCACAGTATTAGAATTATTTCTGAAGGATCATGTGACACTGAAGACTGGAGTAATGACTGCTGAAAATTCAGCTTTGCCATGTCACGAATAAATTGCTTTTTAAAATATATTAAAATAGAAAAGTTATGTTAATTTATAATAATATTTCACAATATTACTGTTTTTTTTCTGTATTTTTTTTATCAAAAAATTTAGCCTTGGTGCATTACAGACGTCTTACCAATCCATAAAATTTAGAACCAACCATCTAAAACTGCACAAAAACATAATAGACTTAGTAACATGGAATGTATTAAGCATAGGGTTGGGTATCGTTTGAATTTTATCAATTCCAATTCTAATTCTAATTCCGATTCTGATTCTGCTTATCGATTCCGATTCTTATTGATTCCCATTTTGGATTCCAATGTGGTTAAAAAAATCAAGTCAAACACTTAGATATCAAACATATTTATTCTGTGTCTCTTTTTGCAAAACATTTAATTGCTGCTGAACACCATGAACAAAAATCAGCAGGCTCATAAAAACTGGACTCATTTAAGAGCTGTTTGTGTGGAGAATAGAGCTGCACGATTCTGGATAAATAGAGACTTTTTTTTTAAATGGAGGTTGTGGTTCCCTCACAATTCTGAAGACAAAATATTAGACAACTAAACAAATCTCATGGAATTTATGAATGAATGATTCAATGACTCACTCAAGATTTACTTGTTTCATTACTGGATGAATCAGTGTTTTTGAATGAATCTCTTGAATGAATGATTCACAGACTAATACATTTTTAACAGCCCCTTTTCACCACCTAAAAAACAAAAAAGGAATCAATAGGTGGATTCGAAATTTTAATTTTACAACAAGTATCTGATTCCTGACCTTAAGTATCCAACTCTGGAAATGGAATAGATTTTCGCTTCCCAACCCTAATTAAGCAGAAATATATGCTGACATATATTATTGTTATTAGAAACCGAATATTTAAGTAAAACTACAGTGCATCTTTTTTAAAATACTATGTGCATTATAGATTCATCTGGGATGGGACTGCTGATTGTCTGTGTTCTTGGCCTATATAAAAAAAGAGTTTGTTGGGGTGAGAAAAGATACATTTAAAACTGATGACTGTACAGGTTGTGATGAAAGCCCCTATGGGGATTTATGGAGGAATTTGCCCATGTATTATGCAAATTAACTGCAGCCATGCACTTTAGAATAATTCAGGTTTATTAACATTTAAATGAGGATGAGAATAAATCTATGTGCTTATTGTGTATTATTAATAAATTTGTGTGTATGTAAAGCACACATCCTGTTCCAGTAGAAATTTTATTTGAGAACCTTTTTTCCATTTTTTTTTTTTTTCACAACAATTACTGACATCGCTGTCTCTTTCTTCATCCAGGCATGCTATGAGGGGTTACCTTCAGCATCATTGTCATCATCATCATCATCATCACCGTCATTATCATCACACACCTTTGAGTCAATATTATTTGCAAATGCATTTGTGTAAGTATTTGTGTGCCAAGAATTTAACACCATTAATATATAAATGTATCTCTTTGTGAAAGTCAGGAGGACAAGCAAGTTGGCTCGCATTCTGGCATCTCTCTCCGAGGCCCCCTCACTGAGATAGTTTGTGACGGCTGCCAGATGCATGCTGGGAAATAAGAGGCTGAGTGGTTAGCCGAGTGGGGCGGCAGCAGCACAGCGAGAGCCACATGGCCATGTTTATGAGACAGGCAAATACTAACGGACGCAGAGAAGCGGCAGCTTGCAGCCTTCCAGAGAGCACATGCGCACCCACACAGTTACGCCGAAGACTGATAAATTGAGACATTTATTAAGGCTCTGGGGCTCTGTGGATGACAGCTTTCTGTTGACCTTGCAAGGGCCAAATAGATTGTGTTAGATCCTCAGGAAAGCGTGATAGAGTGATTAACTCTTTAGTTTAGTGCATGTGTCATTTGTAACACCGCTGATTATGCCATTAAATCAGTCTGAGCTGTTCAGAAACGCTGCAGATAAAGTTCAGCTCGTGTTTGACGGCATCGTAGGATTCTTGTGTATTAAAGCAATTTCTGATGACCTTATTTTGACCTCTTTTCAGATGCTGATTTGCTGATGTGTGTGTGTGACCTGGCTGTGGGCTGTTCTGTGTCTGCTGTGAGACTCTAGGGAAAAGTTTGAACTGGTAACAGGCACAGCAGGATTTTGACATAGTCTGACACACTTCTCCTCCATGTCTCTTTCAACGAAGAGGAAAATATCTCAGCGCATTCAGCTCTGTTAGAGACAGACGCATCACAACTTAAGATAAAACTTGTTTTTTTGTTCATCTATGAAAGGCAATTCACATGGAGCCTTTGTGATTTAAAAACCACTAATTTGTGACACATCCCACCTCCCCTCTAATCTCCTACTCTGTCAAAAAATGAGAGTGATGGATTCGCTGTGTGCTGGGGTACGTTTTCAGAACTGCCAGAACACTAGTTATACAATGACAGTGAAAAGCAGGCTTCAGTTTTTGGGATCAACTTACTAACCTACTAAAATAACCTACTTATGAGTTTGCTGTATTCCTCTAACAGCACTGCAGTTTGCTCACTGCTGTGTACATAATGACATTTCGTGGCTTTAGTTTAGTATCATTGTGTTTGTACTTCGCTTGTGTCTACAGTTGTATTGGTTGTGTTTATTTTGGCACTGATTTTACAAATTGGGAATCACTGAACTATGAATCTATAATGAGCCTAATTAGGGGTGTAAAATATATTGTAACCATAAGTAATTAATCAGTATCTGTCAGTTTTCTTCAATTTTCACATTTTTTTCTTTTTAAATTTAGTGTAATTTGCCATCATCTGACACTCACATAAAGTTAACATAAAAAACACTATTAATTTAATGACACTGTTCAATGTAAGCTTTAGCAAATCTCAAAATATATATCAGTTGTTGCTACATTTTTTGTTGTTATGCCTAAATTCTCTATAGCCAACTACTGATTTTAGTTTTATTTATTTTTGATAACACTTTACAATAAGGTTCCATTTGTTAACATTAGTTAACTACGTTAGTTAATATAAACTAACAATGAAAAATACTTAAAATATAAAATACTTAAAATCCAAAGTTATATCTGTTAATATTAATTAATGGTCATGAGCTATGAACTAACAATGAACAGTAGTAGTTTTATTAATTAACATGAACAAAGATTAATACTGTAACAAATGTATTGGTCATTGTTAATGTTATTTAATGCATTATTTTACATGAATGAACCTTATTGTAAAGTATTACAGATTTTTTTTTAATTTGAATATTTATTTCATATTTAAGAATTCTTGTGTAGTCTTGATTATATTTATATGTGTTTTAATTATTTAAACAAAACATAGGCTTTTAATATTTGTTATCATATAAAAGATGAAACTAATTATTATCTTATTGATATAAGCCAGATTTTTAATATTGTTGCATCTTTGTCTAATGTATATAGAAAGGTGCATCTGTGTTGAAAAGAATGTCAGTAGCTTCATTTAAATATTTATATTTGTATACTAATGTATATTATTAAGATGCCATTTGCTCTGAAATACCTCTGAAGTACAAAATTGCTGCAACTGTATAAAGTTGTTAAAATTCCTTGCTGTGTTTTTAACTACTTGCTTGCACTTTCATGTGCTTCACTTTGACAAGAAAGCATCTACCATACCTTTAAATTTGTAAATGTGAAAGGCAGAAGACAGCTGTGCAGATGATGAGTTTACAGAGCTCCTCTCTAGTTTGTGCCTTGTAATCGAACAATGATGTGTCAGTCTTTAATGAAATCTAGCACAGTGCTGAAGCATGAAGATAATTTATTCACTCTGAATTGCCTCCTATAACACGTGGCCACCAGGAGGGTGGCATGAGCTCCCTGAGGAGCTGTTGGAGCTGATATGAGTTTGGTGCAGTGAGGAACCTCCTTGGAGTCTTAACAGAGAATGTAAGAAAGCCACTGTGAAAAAGTGCTGCGTCAGTTGGTGCAGGAAGAACCAGCTGAAATGACGCTCATAACAGACGTGTGACCCTGCGTTCTGGTGTTTTCAATTGACAAAGCTGTTTTATCAACAAATGTGTCTCATTATATTTAGTATCATTTCTGATATTAAGTAAATTGATTATATTATCCACTTGTCAAGACTGTAATATGTAGAATAAGGAACCATTTTTTTTTCTGTGTGTCTAAAATGTGCGTGATATTTTGGTGCAATATTGGTTATTGGCCAATTTTATTATTGTTTGTTTGATTGATTGATTGATTGGTTTATCAGAATCAGACCACATGGGATATGGGTAAATTTCCCCTCATTTTAATTTCAATAACCTTTGCCATCATTTAACGCTCACTTAAAGTTAATCGTTAAAACACTAATAATTTAATAACACTGCTAAATGTAATCTTTGGTAAATATTATAAACAATATCCATTTTAGTTGTCTGTATTTAATTGAATTAGAAAAATGATAGAATTTTAATATCAGCCATTATTTTAGCCATTACATATTTTAGTTTTTAGTTTTTTATATTTATTTAGACATTGTAGCATTTTAATATTGTCCATTTACTGTGTATATTTATTTATTTATTTATTAAATATAATTAATTCATTATTTAATGTATAATAAATTTATTTAGAAAAAATATAGAATGTTAATTTTGGCCATTTATTGGTTATTAGCCATAACATGAAAATAATTATTGGCTCATCGGAACCATCCAGAATTGTAATATCGGTGCATCACTACCTATAACTATAGTCAAAAGATGAGATCCTAGTTATGATTTTGCCAGAGATTTACTCATTCTGTAAACTGTGACCATCTCACCATTTGGGGCCCTTGGGTGCCCGTAATCCTGTGCGGCTCTCTATTTTTACAGTAGATTGAAATGACACACTGTTTTTTTTAATCCTTTCAAATGGAAAACGAATGTTGGTCACCAGGCTCAAACAGCACCAAATGGTCTTTGAAAAGATACCTTGACTCCATTTGTTTTCTGATTCACTCCCACAGAAAAGAGCTTTAAATCACATCATGTGGCTAACCGCATCAAGGGATTATTGCTCCGTTTCCCATAGAAACCGACACTTCATATTTAATATCAGACTGACTTCACCCTCCTCTTACATCACTTTCTTCTATTTTGATGCTGAGTGATTTGGTCTGCAGAAAGCCAACACTTTCTAACAGAGTCATAGTCGATTTTGGTTTCCAAAAAAGCTTTTGATTCTCAGGCCAGCGTAAACGACGAAGAAACCCTTTTTAATGAATCCAGCTGAAGCCGAATTGAGCGCCGTTGTAAGGAACAGATGCTAGCCTTGTGTGTAGCTACATGGCTGTTAGCACTAATCATGGCAGAGCGAAGACTGCTAATCTCTCCACGGCCTCTTGGATGTGTCTGAGCACACACAGATGCTGCCTGTTCTACCAGAACCACTGCAGGGCCCAGGCTAATGGACGTTTTTACACTTAACAGGTTTGCAGCTAATATCACAGCACAGCGGTAGATCTGAAAGTTTTCTGGCATTATGTTTGGAGAGGTTCTTTTATATGCCTAACAAGTATATTGCAGGGTTAATCTGTTACAGGATTCAGACTATAGTTAAGGTAATAGTTCACCCAGAAATGAAAACGGTATTGTTTACTTGTCATGATGTCATTTCACAACCATATGCTGGCACACTCCAGGTAGAAATGTTTTAAGAAGTTCATAGTGACCAGGGGCTGACAAGCTCCACAAAAGGACAAACTGTAACAGCACCACAAAGTGGCTCCACATTTTTGAAACCACTACTTTTATGAAACAGCTTTTGGAGATTGACAAGCTATGGTCACTTTATTTTATGGCAACTAATTGAAAAAATGAGTTTAGTACAACATGAGGGTGAGTAAATAATTATATATTTTCATTTTTGGGTTATATAGACATATATTTTTAAGGAATAAAGTGTTTTGTTGTGGCAGTGTGAAGCAGCCAGTGCATCTCATTGAACTGTTGTTCCATCCCTCACAGCCTCGTTTTCATTTGCATCAAATTAAATATGGTGGTACATTTAAATCAGTTGTTACCAAATGTGAATCCCCCCAGAGCAGTTGCCAAGTTTATTCAAACAAACATAATGTTTGCATGGCCTTTCTAGAGTCTGTCTCAAAGTCAGCAGCACTATTTACATTATATGCATTTTAGAAACAGTGTTCACTTGGCCAGCTTTCACACCTGACTGAAATTTCTTTTATTGTTTAAAGTCTGCCTTTTTGACACTAGTATGTATAGGAAAGTGAGAAGGAGAGGAAATAATGGGGAGAAAAGTAGGCAACAGTATCAGAAAGCCATCAAACCAGATAGCGATGACTGGT
>JAFVLL020020894.1:0-16100 GCA_021397915.2 Tor tambroides | reverse complement strand
TGAAGTATAGTCTCAGTAAACTACTAGTTTAGTAGTTTTATATTGCAAGTATACTCGTAAGTTTTCTTTAAGTGAACCTTACATCATACTTTAAGTATACTACTATGTCCCTATTTAGGTATTAATTTGTATATATTTTGTTATATGAATGTCTGAACATACAAAACATCAAAAGAAAGAACAGATTATCCGCTTGTAAACAAAAACATTTTATTCTAGCTTCATGCATTTTTTTTTTTAAACACTTGAATGAAATTTCATAAATAAAAAATAAAGAAATAACATTTTGAACAAAAAGCTGAAAAAAGAATATGAATTGGATTCAGAATGATAATCAAAATGTAGACTGAGTCAATCAACACCCCAAAGCTTGACAGTCATTAATACCTCTTCATCGGTCGACATTTTATTACATTACACAGTTTTGATGCTGTTTTATGTCAGATGATCATGTTATATTGCATGTGGAATTATCTGTTGTTTCTTTTTCTTCTTCACTTGTGTTTTTTGGAAATTCTGTACAGAAGATGTGTACTAACACCCCCTACCATATAACTATATCTATATAGCTATAGCTATGATTCTAGGAGCACAAGTATAGCTCAACTATATTTAGACTTTTTCAAAGTATAAGTCAAGTATACTTAAATGTAATTTTAAGTATATTTCTGAGAAGTATATAAAGCCCATTTCTGAGAAGTACATAAAAAGTAAACTAAAAGTATACTTTCCTACTTTTAGTTTAACCCTAAAACAGGCAAGAGTGGAAAATGATCAGCAAAAATCATTTCATGTCACTTTTTATATCATCTGGACTTAAGTAAAACATATTCAAAATAATTTTTGTAATATTTGATATATTTTGGATTTTATGAGTTGTATCTCCCAGGTCTCGTTGCCTGTTTAGGGTATAAAAAACAGCCCAAGTCATCAGTAATTCTATGATTTATTTAATGCAAACAAATATGGATTATTATTGAAAATATGCTGCATGTATGACATGTCTAAGTGTCCTAAAATTTAGGCATAGACATTTTAGTATTTTTACATTTTTTAACTGTCTCATCTTTATCCTCAGGGGTGGGCAGTTCCAACCATTGAGGTCCACTGTCCTGCACAGTTTAGTGCCATCCCTAAACAATCATATAATGTAATTTATGTAAAACATAATTTATGTAATCCTGAAGACTTTTGTCAGATTTTTCAGATGTGTTTGATCAGGGTTGGAGCTAAACGCTGCAGGATGGTGGCCCTCTAGTAGCAGGGTTATACACCCCTGCTCCACCAATTAAATTAGCTGTGTGAAACCCTGCAAGAGAAAAATCTTGTTAAAAATGCAAAGATGTAGTCAACTAAATGTAATATTATCCGTTTTACTTGCAAATATCAACTTCTGCACAATTTTTAAACTCAAAATAAATAAAAAGGGGACTGTGTACAGAGGGCCTAGAGGCCAGGAAGGCCTATAAGGCTCTTCCCTAAAGGCCCCGGGCCCTGGAATGCGATTTCTACTGAGGGGGATCTGCTCTCCTTGATGTGATTCATAACCCCATCCACCTCCTACCCCACTTCTCTGAGAGATTGTTTATCAAGGGGCTCCCCCTTGTATTTTATGTTATTTTTGTGACTTCTGTGTATTTTCTGTGTATTTTCTACACCTCTCCCACCCCCCATAACCACCAATGGGGAACGCCATGTTACATGTGGTCTGCTGGTCATATAAAAAGCATTTTGGTTGGCTTAAAGATACATGTTTTATTTCTTTATTTTTATTTTATTTATTTATTATTATTACTATTTTTATTTTTTATTTTTGCGCCGATATGGCAGTCATCTTGGTCTTATACTGACATCTAGTCATTTACTCAGATAGCACACCCCTATGGGCCACCCATACCATTCACTGACTGTCATATATACACAGTATGGCACACTATACTGGGAATGATTTATCAATGTAGTCAGTCTGAGGGTGCTCGCAGAGCCAAATGGGAGGAGCTGGAGCTCTAGCTCCCCCTCTTGTGAAACTGGCTGACTTCTACAGGATTTCCAGGAGCCTAATGTGTCTGCAACAATGGACTATAAGGAAAGTATTATTTATCAAGCCTAGCCAACACATCAGAGGACTTGTGAGTGATCCTTTTGCTAGTTATTTGCCCTCTCATATCATAAATGTAAGATCAGGTGAAGTATATCACAAACAATAGAATATCCGTTGCATTTGCAGCTAAACATGAAAATACAGACACATTTTAGGAGCTTTAGGGGTATACAACCCCCCAATGGAGGTCAGTGCATGCCACTGTGAAGGTATTCTTCAGATCTAGCTGACCCTGCGTCTGGAGGGCTATACTATAAACTTTAGTTCCAACCTTGCTGCAGCACACTTGCCTGCTTGATTAGAGTTGGTGCTAATCTCTGCAATCTCTTAGGTTCAAGTACAACAAACAGCTCTACAGGGAGTGTTAAGTGCTATACAGTCCTTATGAATTATTTATAGTTTCACATAGGGATGTGCCCGAATAGTGAATCCGTATTCGGAAAGGCACGGAAAACAAATAATGCGTTCTACGGAGCCACAAAAGGGACATGGTTAGCCACTTACTAGCAGTAGCCTAGTACATAAAATTTCACTTACCACATAAACAGAGAGAGGTAAGGAGAGATGACCGATAGGACGATGTCGAATGATTTGCAGATCCTGAGCAACAATGACAAACATCTAATCTTTGTGAAATGTGTGGTAAGTAGTGCCGCTCCTTAGTAGATTAGGCTGCGTGTGATCACGAATCTCAAAAGTGAAAGTAAAAAGCAAACGCGCATTCTTAAGTGATTTCAATGTCCCGCATATTAATAACGGCTCCCTGAAAGCACTGAAATATATTTTTCTCGTATATATCGTATTTATTCCCTTTACGGTTGCCGTAGTACACATCATTACCTTTCCGAATACCGGATTCGGGCACATCCCTAGTTTCACACACTATTCTGAACAAAATGAACTGTACTTGTTCATTTTATATGTTGGTCAGATGCCATTTTCTTGCTTTAGTGGGCTGCTCTTGGCCAATTATGGCTCATTTCCACTGAGCAGTACGGTTCAGTACAGTACGGTACGCAATTATTTCCGTTTCCATTGTCAGAAGTTGTGAATGGTACCAAAATAGCGAACCGTACCATACGACTTTTTTGGTACCCTTCCGTTGGGGTACCTAGCACAGCAAAGGGTACCAAAATGGTGGAGCTAAACTCACTGCAGAAGTTGATTGATTGAAGGGCATAAAGCTCACTCATCTCATTCCGCTCTGCTGTCCATGTTGGGCTTATTTACATCAGAGTGCGCAAACACAAAAAAATATAACAGTGTATTTTATGATTTTATATTTTCACACAGACAATAGCTGTTTCTCAATATATGTTCTTGTCTGTTCTTGTGCACTTGTGAAACGTCATTGCCCAAAAACCTGCGTAATTTTCAAAATATTACTGTTATTGTGTCATGAATTGTAGTTTTAAGAGTTTTTCAGGCGAGAATGTAGTTGTTTAAAACTCAAATCTGCAGTTTATTTATAAAGATAGTGCCTATTTGGAAAATTTGCTATGCCGATTTCAGAGCTCCAGGCGATCACCGGGCGCTCAGTGCTCATGTATCCACATAGAGCAGCCTTACACATGGCTAGTCCTGCTGACATTTGCCGCTGGCTCTGATGTCTCTGTAGTGATTAAACATGAGATACAATTCGTTTTGGGTATATTTAACAGGCATTTGTGGTCTCATGAATCTATTACTTGTTCCTGGTCATATCGTTTTGGCTGAGCACAAAAGTTATGTTTAACTTTATATATTTATTTTGAACTTTATCATAGTACAGCGCTGACTTTGTAGCATACATTTGACTGAATTGTTTGCTTTTGTCTTTATTTCCTCTTATATAAGCCTCTTATACTTTGTACATATACTTTTATAATGGCTATTATTGTTCATCAAAACTGACATTTAACAAAAAGTGGCAGAGTTGTGCTTATTGTCGCGCTTTATTGTTGATCGCTACTTTCCGTCATACACCACGCCTATCAAGTAAGGGTGCTGTTGGCAGTGGAAACGCAAGCTGGATCAGGGTGTTCCGTCCCGAATCGTACCATACCGTACTGTACTGACCCGTACCGCTCGGTGGAAACGAGCCATTAAAGGTGCAACAGACCCCAGATCTTTTGCCATTACTTGAAGGTCTGGCTAAGTGAGTAACTGACACATAGTGGTGTGGATGCAGCATCAGGCAAAAGTTTCAAGTTAAAGATGCCTTTGAAGAAATGCATTGTTTATTTTCAGCCTTAAAGGTGCAGTGTGTAGATTTAGTGGCATCTATGTGTTCCCCTAGGGGGCACACTGGGGAAGGCCGCCAGAATGACTGGTGTCTGAAGCACGTGTAAAACAATGCCAATCCTACTGGTCCACATGGCCCATGATGTCATAGGTGGGGTGCCTGGAAGTATAAAAGGGTACCTTCTGAATATGACTTTTGTTGTCTTCAGGAGCCGTCTGTTTGAAGTGCGTGTGAGAGACCAAGGCAGGTGAGCGCTGTGGAAAGTGTGTGCCTCTGTGCCGGAGGTTTCTGCCACTTGAGGACACACACAATCTATGCGTCATGTATCTTGGTCAGGAGCGTGCAAGTGTTATCCAATGAGAAGCTCCATTCGCGTTTGTCCCTCTTCTCGAGAGATGAGTGACAAGTGTTTGCTCTTTTTAGGTTCCCATGGATAGCGCTCGAGTCGAGCAGCGCCTTAGGAAATGTGTGCCTTAGGAGTGTGTGTTCTAACACTCGAGAGCATATTCTGCTTTCGTGTTTGTCTCGGCGAAGAGCACGCCCGTTCAGAGTTACACGCTCATCGTGATGAGTCATGATGTCTAGGCTCGCGTTTGTTCCTATTCCCGAGGGATGAGGAAAAAAGCGTTGTTGTCTCGCAGCCCGGTTCCGCCGTTGCCGTGGCACAGTTTATCTCACCTCGCGGTCATCGCTTTGATCTGCGGCATCCACACACCTTCTCTAAACGGGTTGTCAAATACCACAGATATTGTTGGGTTATGACAATGAAGTGTGAGCACGGAGTCATTTCAGACCTGATCCTGCAAGATCAAAATCGTGGGCGGAGCTATATTCAGCTTGGCCGAGCCTCTCTAATATGCATGTTATTGTGTGTGGAGCAGATTATGTGAGCGGAGAGCGGAGTGGAGCAGTGTGATTTTGACTGGAGCGAGGAGCGGATTTTTTAAAAGTTGGAGTGTTGTGGTTTTCACTTGCTCCAAGAGTGCTCCACCACCGCTCCATCACGAGTACAATTCATGCCAACAGCCCGTTTTAGCAAGAATTCATGTTAAACATATTTAGCTAGCTTCATAGAGAAGGATCACTCAACTCAGAAAGAATGTGAAGGCTATGATAACGGCAATGGACATGAACGGTAAGTTATATTTCTCAAGGAATTTGTTTGTTCCTTCTAGATACTGAATATTTTCAGCTGAAAGCATGATTTAAACAAGTACTACAACACTTATTCACACGCAATCGCTCTCTCAATAATGCATTCAAACAAATGTAATCTTACAGTGCTACTTCATCTGTATCCGATTTCGAATGAGCAGAAATCTGTAAGAAATGCATCGATCCGTGACAAAAACGTACTGTTATTTTCATCACAAACAAAATTTGCACTGCAAAAAGCAGCAATTATACCTTTTAATGCTGACAACCATGTTATTAGCTTGTCATGTGGTAGGAAAAAAGTTTGCACACTAGTGTTCCAATAAGCCACTTTGAAACTCTCCTGTTATTTTATTTATTTTAATATACGTTATGAACAGAACTATGATATTTCAAACATACTGAAATACTTTAGACTCGGAGCAAAGGTGGAGCGGTGTTTCTGATATCAGTGAGCAAGGAGTGGAGTGGGAGCGAGAAATGGTGAACCCGGAGCGGAGCTGGAGCGGAGTGATTATTAAATGCTCGGAGGGCGGAGGGGAAATTGTTGACGCTCCACACCGCTCACATACTCTGGTGTGGAGAGCCTTGTTGAGCGTGAATATATTTAAATACTCTGTGGAGAGAGGCTTGGGAGCTTTCTCTCCAAGGGTGTTTCAGCACCTAGAGTGGTTATGGGGAATTTCTCTTCCTTAGTTAAGCCGGATGGGTTTAGGGGTGGGTTGCCTCCCCAGGCTTCTGGCTAGTTTTAAGTGGGCGGTCCCTCTGAATCCTGCTTAGTGGGTTTGGGCTGAGTACACTGCTCCCCTCTTCAGGGCTTAAGTGAACAGTCTTCAGCCTTATCTGAGTGAACTGCTATTCGAGGATAGCTGTGTCCAACCCTCTAGTGTTATGGCCACAGCTTACATCAGGCTTTGTTCTCGGACTAATGTTGTTTATGTGTTTGCTCTTTAGCTAATCATTTGCTGATGGTCCGGATCTCCCTCTTGTGAGCTCCTGGTCAATACCACAGTGCTTCGCTAGCCTACTTTGGGACTGACACAGATTGGGGACCTCCTTAGTATAGACATGGACGGGCTTACTTGAATACAGCTATCTGAGGATAGCTGTGTTCAACTGCAGTTGCGGTGAGTCCTCTCCTGGAGTGGTCCCCTTTCCTATAGCCTAGCTATCTGAAGATAGCTATGTGCTAGCTCAGTGATTGCTCCCCTGCTTAGGGTTTTAATTAGCGGTCTTTTGAGCCCTTACCTAGACAGTGCTGTCTCCCCTCTTTGGGTTGTAATTAGACAGCCCACTCTGTGTGGTCTGGGTAGTTTCAGTCGGTCCCCCTTCTGGTAGCCCTTCCTAGGTACATAGCTATCTGAGGATATCTATGTGCTAGCTCAGTGACTGCTCCCCTTCTTAGGGTCTTTAAGTAGTGGTCTCCTTGAGCCCTTGCCTACACAGTTCTATCTCCCCTGCTAGGGTTGTAAGTAGATAGCCCACTCTCTGTGGTCTGGGCAGCTCTGCAGGAAGGCTATCTAGATTGTTATTCTGGTCTACAAGCCTATCTGAGGATAGCTGTGTTCTAGCTCAGCAGCTACTCTCATCACTTGAGATTTAACAGGTAGCAATCTCTTGAGCTCCTCTAGAGGCTTTCTAGTTTAGCCTCTTCAGTGGTCTTGTGTATCCAGGCTAGTATTGCTCACATAGCATAGCTATCTGAGGATAGCTGTGCTCTTAACTTGGGTGGGGTGTTCCCCTTGATCTAATCGGGTATCCCCATTTCTGCGAGGTTATGTGAGCGGCCCGTGGTGTCTGTGGCCTGGCCCCTTTCTGAGGAAAGTTTTGGCATATGTCTTTCGCTTTCTTGGTGCTCTCCCACCAGGTAAGACCAAGGTGCATTTATTCAGCAGTATCATCGTACCAGCAGTAATCTATGCGGTGGAAACTTGGAAGATGTCTGCGAGAATTGCCCAAAGGCTTAATGTCTTCCAGCAGTGATGTCTGCAAGGAATTCTGGGTGTGTCGTACCGAGACCATACCAGCAATGATGAGATCTATCGTCGAACTGACACTCGCCCACTCCAAGAAGTTGTCACCGAATGCCTACTAAGATTTGCTGGTCACATCTTTCGACGACCAACTTCTAGACACGTAAGAACTGCACTCATGTGGAAACCACCCCACGGCAAGAGAAAACAAGGTCGACCACGAACAACTTGGCATCGTACCTTTATTGAAGATCTGAACGCCGTCAACATTTCATGGGACGAAGCTGAAAACATCGCGGCCGATCAATCAAGTTGGAGGAAACTTGCCGCTAAATGCACCTCACGGCACAGGCGGACCTAAGCTAAGCTCCCACCAGATGGACAAGCATGCACCTTGGCATGGCATGGTTGGATTTCGTTCCCCAATGTGCCCCCTAGGGGGTGCAATGTGGAGTTCCCTAGAAGGGGAATGTCTTGAGTTACGCATGTAACCATGGTTCCCCCGAAAGGGAACGAGATGCTGCGCCCTCTTGTCATGAGTTCGGCCTGCCTGTTTACGTCTCCTTTAGACAACTAAGTTGGTGACATATTCAGCAGGTGCCCTTTTATACTTCTGGGCACTCCGCCTATGATGTCACGGGCCATGTGGAACAATAGGATTCGGGTTGTTTCACACGTTCTTCAGACACCAGTCATGCTGGTGGCATTCCCCAATGTGCCCCCTAGGGGGTGCAGTGTCTCGAGACGTTTTCTTACAGATAATCAGAATCTGGGTATTTTGTGATGTAGGTTTATGGACTTGCTGACATGCTATACTATCTCTGTGCCATCTCTGCAATGCAAAGATCGATTTTGTTGATACTGATTACCTTTGTTTTGCAACTAATTTCATTTGATTGTGCTGTAGCAATTGTTAGTTTTTTTTTTTTGTTCCCGAGTGGGAGTCTATGGCAGCCCTATTAACCATACATAGGAATATTATGAAATTTGGCACACCTATTGAGTAGGCTCTGAATAGCAATCTGACCATTCAGTATTTTTTGTTATAAATTCTGAATTGTCCAAGAAACAAAATTCTTAGTTCACCTCTTCTCATGATTATCATATTCAATATCATACATACATATGCATCAGAGCAATCACCATTTTGAAATGTACAGTATTCTGTTTTTCACTGCTCCTTCAAATTTGAATCAAAATTGGGTCAGGTTTTCACTGGACTGAGCTGCACAGAAATTTATCTGGCAGAAACAGTGCCACCTACAGGTCAAGAGATCTGAAAATGTTTATTTTTGTTCATTACTTTTAAAAACTTTGTCAGAAAATCATGATCTTGGTGTCTATGAATTTAATGGATAATGCTGAATACACTTGTACCAAATTTGCAAACAAACAAACAAACAAACAAACGGACGAATCACCTGTATGCAAACGTGTTAAATTTGTCAAAATTATGCTATTTTTAAATGCTTTGACATATAATCACAGTATATCATTGACAGCTTATCCTGAAGTTATATGACAGGGCTCTCAAGTCTCACGCATTCACCGTGAGACACACACATTTCAACCCGTTCACACGCTCTCACGCTACACCTTGTATTTCTCACGCTGAGAAGGGATAACTTGTCCTGCTACATATACAATTAATAGATGAGGGAATACGGAGGGAAGTTCTCTGCCGAGTTCATAGCTGTCTCGAGTTATACAGAGTTAAATGCCACCTACCAGCCAATCAGAAATTAGGACGTTGTTGTTTCCGTTTAAATTACGCGATTCTGCCGCAAGTGCGTTCGTCACTAAGCAACATGGATGCGAGTGCACATAGAGTGTAAGTTGGAAGAGAAAAATCCAATGAATGCTGTAGGTAACCCCTTCATTTTTTTTGATCTTAAGATTCCTGGATGAAATCTCTTGCCTGTGAAAACATAGTGAGAGCTGATGTTGGGGAATATAGCCAAATTCGAGCTAAAGTATTATTGATGCAGTCAAAAAACAAAAACAAACGAACAAAAAAAACTCTCCAACCGCTTTGCAACCAGAAGCTTTAACTTAGCTTTGGCTTCCTGAAAGTACTAGAGATGTTATAACAGTTGGTAAATCTGATAAAAGAAAGACAAATTCATCCAAAAAAAAAAAAAATTGTTTTACATATTTAAAAAGTATAAAACATGCAAATAAATTTGGCCCCAAACATGCCAGCTGAACAGCAGTACTCAATGTACATACTGTACACCAGGGGTGCCCAACCCTGTTCCTGGCGATCGACTGTCCTGAAAAGTTTAGCTCCAACTCTAATCAAACACACCTGCCTTTAATTTTCACACGATCCTGAAGACCTTAATTAGTTGCTTCAGGTGTGTTTGATTAGAGTTGGAGCTAAACTTTTCAGGATAGTCGATCGCCAGGAACAGGGTTGGGCACCCCTGCTGTACACACACAGTAGGATTACAGAACTTGTCCTGAGCACGTATGTCAAGCTGTGTACTGGTGTAACTGGCACTAACACTGGTGGTACCAGTGTAACCCCCCGGGTCCGCACTGCCGCAACTCGTTCTTGTTCCAAGTAGGTATCGAACCTGGGTCTCCGGCACAGTGGAGGCTAAAGGCCACGGCCTCTAGTGTCAGTCGCCAGAGCGCCTCATTTTGAGATCGGGGGAGTGAGGTTTACACGCAACAGCTCTTACTGGCCTACGTCGGTTATGAACAATAGGTAAAATTGAACTGCTAGCAAAAACTTGGGTGCTGCAAATATTTGAGTTGCTCCTCCCCTTTGCATTGCTCCTCCCCTTTGAGTGACTCGTCCCCTTTGCGTGGCCCCTCCCCTAATCTCACTCCAAACTTTCACTATAACTTGAGAGCCCTGCATGAGAAGTTCGAAAACAGTGAAATGTAGGCTTCTATAGATGTAATTACATTGTACACATTTCATTATGTCTCTATGCATTTACAGATATCTTGGTTATTGCAGATTCAAATGATGTCCCATTTGTTATCCGACCTTTTATTTGTGCATCATTTTTAAATATAGTTTTTTTTTCACTATTCCTCTGACGAAGTTGACTTTGCCTTAGTTTGTTGGCCTATGGTATGTTTGCTTAACATTGTAAGTGGCTAACATTTTAATCAGTGGCCAATTTCTCTAATGTCTGTTCAGCTATCAAGCTAACTACATGCTACATTAGCAACTAAGTTAACTTAGCATTCTGATTGGTTAGAGCTAACTAATAAACTAAGTGCCGAGGAAGGTTTAATGGAGCAAATATTGCCCCTTAAGGGAAAAGTTAATTTCTGAAAATGCCAGACTAATGAGATTTAAAAAAAAAAAAAAATCAATAAGTTTAAAAATGCTGATTGAAAAATATCTCAGGCTTTTGTGTTCAACATGTTATTTCAGAGTTTTAATTACTGCATTATATTCTATTATAATGGCTATGTCAGGGTTTTGGACTTGTTTTTCCATGTTTTACCCCTGTCTTTTTTCCTGGTTTTCCTTATATGGTCTTTTTCCTGTTCTTGTTTGATTGCTTTATGATTCCTCATTTAGTTAATATGATTCCTGGCACCTGTGTTTGTTAATTATCCTGTGTATTTTAGTTCCTGTCTGTTCCTTGGTTCGTGGTCGGGTCTACTTAGTCACTTGTTATGTTCGTGAGATTAGAACCTGTTCTATGTTGGATTATCCCTGTGTTTCGTCATTAAAGACTGTTATATAGCTATTTCATGCCTCCTGCGTTCTCCCTGCTTCTACGTAACGTGACCTGAACCAAAAATAAGATGACGGCTGAGGACAAGCTGTGGGGTTTGTGGCAGGCTGGTTGGAGGTTGGAACGGTATGTGGATGATTTCCTTGAGCTTGCTAACCAGCTGAGCTAGCACGACGCCGCTCTTGATGTGTGCTTTCAGCTGAGGCTGGATGACGAGATGATCCGCTGCGATCTTCCCGTGTGTGATTTTTCCCCTGATCGACCTGATTAAACTCGTTCTTTATTTGAACAGTTCTAATTATGAAGTTGAAGAGTTAAAGGAAAAGTTTCAGTCTCGTCGTCCAGTCCCCACTGAGGCATGACACGTCTCGCCAGCTCACCCCACGCCAGGAACCCCCACATACTGCGCCGATGGCTCAGACCGCCTGCACCGCCCCAAACATCCCCGAATCCTCCAAAGCTCCACGATCGTCCTCAGCCCAGAAATGCCGGCCACTTCTTGGTCAAGATTGCTGGCCGCTCCGATGTCAAGCCTGCCGGCGGTTCTTCACTTAAGCCTGCCAGCTGCAGCTCACACAAGTTCACCGGCTGCCACTTGCTCAAGGTCATCTCCCTCTCCTCAGCCTAAAATTTGGAAG
Source organism: Tor tambroides (assembly GCA_021397915.2). NCBI lineage: Eukaryota > Metazoa > Chordata > Actinopteri > Cypriniformes > Cyprinidae > Tor > Tor tambroides. The sequence goes on along the minus strand of JAFVLL020020894.1, from coordinate 4,302 downwards.
ATAAAAAGAGATTGGGGAGGAAGAGACTGTGGGCTCCAGCCCCAGAGTTTGCTCCAGTGTCGGCTCCAGCCCCAGAGCTCGCTCCAGTGTTGGCTCCAGCCCCAGAGTGCCCTCAAGTGCCCGCTCCTCCAGAGTGCCATCCTGTTCCCACGTCCAGCCCAGGGAGGGCTCCAGTTCCCACAATTGGCCCATGGAGGGCCTCGGAGTCCATTAACTTCCACAAAGATTTTTGGGCGGGGCGGGGGCTTGGTAGTAGGGCTCCGGTCGTAGAGGCCGGGGTGGGGGTTGGGGCCGTGGCCTCGGATCCGTCATGGCCTCCTGAGTTCCCTGCTCCGCCATGGTGCCCTGAGTCCCCTGATCCGCCATGGCTCTCTGTACTGTCTGCTCCGCCATGGCACCCCGAGTCCCCTGATCCGCCATGGCTCTCAGTACTGTCTACTCTGCCATGGCACCCCAAGCTTCCTGCTCTGCCATGGCTCCTTGGACTGCCTGTTCCGCCATGGCCCCCTAAGCTCCCTGTTCCGCCCTGGAGGCCTCCCGTGTCTCCGTCAGGTACCAGCCTCCAGGACGCTCACCCCCCCCTCCTGGTGGATATGTTATGGCGGGGGGGGGTAATGTCAGTCTATTTAATATTACCTCTAAACTTGGTTTGGCATGCTGCATGTTATTTTCTCTAGGAAACTTAAATCATTTTTTTTTCTTTTTGTGTATTTTATGGCAATGCTACTCCATAATAGTTAGGGCCAGAATAATGACTCAAGTCCTGCCCTGGGAGTTTCATTTTCTAGGGCGATGAATACAGGCATGCTGATGTAATAGAAAGGGGAGGAGGACTATCTGCTATTATCTCATGCATGATCCTTACACAATATCTGTTGCTTTCTCTGTTGGATTGCCCTAAAGCTTATTTAGTCATGTTTATTTTCAGAGGTGACTTGATATCACAATAACTTGTAATTATAAAGTGTTGACAGGACAATGAGAGGGCATGAGTCATACATGGCTGTAAGCTGGCTTTACACATCAGTACTTCACGTCAAAGAATATCTGATATTGTAGCTAATGATGGGTCAACGGTTTAGGACCCATGTATACAGATATAAAGCATTATGATGCACTTAATAAATTGAATATTGAACTTATTCAAATGTGCAAATGTAGCCTACTTGTGTAAAATGGTGTACACTCACAGGAAACATCATATCAGAAGTTTAAGAAAAGTTGTTTTATTTTACATGGAGTGAATTGCCAGGTGGAGGGCAGACATGTTGAGATCACATGACCAGCTGAATTCTACTTACTATAAACAAGTGAGTTTTGAGAAAAAGCATATATTAATTTCAGAAATTGCTTTATGTAGCTTGATGCTAATGCTAGCCTTCGCTCTCACTCATCAGCTTACGTGTAAGTATGTGCCTCCACATACATCATTATGCGACAGAAGATCACGCTCCAGACAGTCATGAGTATGGTGGGAACTGTTTGCCCAGGCTGTGGATTAAATAAAATAATGTTATAAATAATGTTCATTTTCTTACACAGACCTATTGTTTTGCTTCAGAAGGCCTCAGTGTATTGTCAGGAGCCACAGGGATTGATTTGGTCATGTCTGTATTTGTTTTTTTTTTTTGTTTGTTTTTTGACACTCAAAAACCAACAGCCACAGGTGTGCATTTTATGAATTACCAAAAACAACAGTTTCACCAAAAACAATTATTTACTGTTCTACTGAAGAAAAAAGTAATCTGCATCTCAGCTGGTCTGAGGGTGAGAAAATTAACAACACATTTTCATTTTTTGGTAAACCATCCCTTAACCCAAATGTACTGCCAAGGTGTCCCCCCAAACAGTGTTGCCAGATTGGGCGGGTTGCCGCCCAATTGGGCTTCTTTTGATCGGCTTGGACAGTAGAATAAAGCATTGAGTAAAATTACAGGGTAAGTGGCTATAACAAATTGCTCTAAAACGATTGTTTATACAGTAGGTCATACCTTATATATCAGGTAATATATCAATAAATATGGTGACTGTTTTATTTAATTCAAATATTATTTGAAAACTGGATTTTTAAATTAAAATCACACACAATATGACAACAGTAACAACACAGGCAACAGATAATAAAAGATAAAAATGTATTACACCAGTTCAGAAAAAAGCAAAGCAACTCATATACAGCTTATACAAATTCTAAAAGCTTGTTTAAGAACAAATTTAAGATTTTGTTCAATTTGTTCTTTTAAACTATTATGGCCAAACCACCATGTCAATAAACACACAGTAATAAACACTGAAAGTCAAGATTAAACTATGTATTATCGCGAACTGACAAGATTTTACCATCTTTGATTTAACCTTTTTGATCCACGTCCTCTTTGACTAGTTCACAGTTCTCGTTAGAGGTCTGCATTCCCGCGGGACCGACCAGATTTCTTGCGACGCGGGATTTAATTCCCGAATAAAACGTGGTAGCGGTCGGTAACTCTGGTGCAATTTGAACGGGAGCGGGCGGTCTAATTCCGTTCCCGACGTCCTTTCAGAACTGCATATCTGCGCTTTATTTAAGCACCGGTACAGCCTGCACTCAGGACTGTTATGCAGGCGCTGCATGCATGAACCAGTGCTTTTTGCAAGGTCTGTGCGCAGAATGTGCATAACAATGCTCAGAGCAGGCTAGCCTAACAGTGGTGAATATACGGCCCGCAGACAGAACAGGCAGGTTGTCGATGAGTGACAGAGCAGAATAAGGATGGAGCAAAGTGTGGATGCGCTGTCCTTGAAGAACGTTCAACTCAGTTTTGTTTATATTTTGCTTAGCCTATAATTTTAAATGACAAATATTGAATTTATTTATTTAAATAAAATTGAATTTATTTTTCTCTGCTACACTTTTCCTAGGCTACTGTGTTTACAGCAAAATGTTAAACGATTTTAGTATTGAGGAATAAAATTATAATAGGCCATTTTTGTACAACCTACATTTTTTTCCTCTGCAACACTTGTTCCTATTGTGTTGTAAAGGTTAAACGAATTAGAGTTAGACGAAATAAGGAATACAATTTTTGTACATTTTTATTTTCACTTTTTTCCTACTGTGTTGGCAGCAAAATGTTAAACGAATTTTGTGTCTTAAGACACAAAATTCGTTTAACATTTTGCTGTCAATAAAAGACACTTGACAAGACGAATAAAATAAATACAGTTTTGTGCAGACTACACTTTTATTTGTTAGCCTATCTCTTTCTTTCAGTAGAGGAAATTTAAATGTGTGATTCTGGAAAGGAGATCTAGATTTAGCTGGAAAGGTCGGGTCAGGAAGAAAATTATTCAAAGCGGACAGCAGGTGAACAAAGAGTGAATATTTTGCGGGATCGGGTGGGTGCGGGACACAGCCTCGCGGGAGCGGGACTTAATAAACAGTCCGGCGCAGATCTCTGTTGTGAGAACATACTCGGACAAAACCCTCCAGTTTTAAAAGAACACATTCCAGTCAGTTTCAGAAATCTCTCTCCTCTTCACTTCGATTAGTTTTCTTGTATTTTTGACACATATTCCTGTCACGAGCACCGCAAACACCGACTCGATTGTCTCAAGCGCCATTCAAGCTGTTTCCAGCTCCTGATCACCACATTCACTGTTCCAGTTTTAAAAAACTCCAAACAGTTTCAAAGTTGTCCCTCGTCTGCGCTTCGATTATTATTTTTTTCCTATTTTCCATGTTTCCATCTTCAGCACTGCACACGGATTTCACGTTTGAACCTTCAACATTCCTAACCAGGGTTGCCAGGTTTTCACAACAAAACCCGCCCAATTCCTACTCAAAACTAGCCCAATCACCTTTTGAGGGGGGTTCCCTGTTAAAAATTCCCCGGGAAAACCGCGCTTGGCAACACTACTAACCTAGCACCGTCGGGTTATTACTGATATCAACCCAAATTGGGTCAAATCAAGTCAGCTTCCTAACCAACAGTCTCAACTGAGCATTTTCATTAAAACAATAACCTAGCGTTTTTAAAAAGCAGGCCTACACAGTGTATGTTTTTGCTAAATCGCTTGCAAATGTAAGATTGTTGTATAGCCTACATACCATGTAATATTAGAATAGGTACCCCTTAGTTTCAAAATACTTACTGTAGAAATAATTTGTAATTTTACAGGTTATTACTAGTGCTGTCAATCCATTAAAAAAAATTAACTAATTAATCGTACATTTTTCTAAAATTAATCGCGATTAATTCCACCTAACATTAAAGTTTTTAAATATACTTTTATATTGCAATAATTTCACATTCAATCTTCAAA
>JAFVLL020020893.1:0-36813 GCA_021397915.2 Tor tambroides | reverse complement strand
TCAGTAAATAATGCATTGTGTGGTTTTTGTCGTGCTCTGGGAGTGTTGACAAGCAGTCCTGACATGCCAGTGAGCTCACGTGGCTGAGTTACAGCTGGCACTGATTCATTGCTCAGACGCTCGGCCTGTTTCTGTCTTGCTGAACTGCCCCTGATACAAATCTCCCTGCATGGCAGGAGATCCACTGAGGAGAGGTTAATCAAATCAATCATGGGCCTGTCCGGCGCTAGACTCCCGGGCTAACCTCAAGTTGGAAGGGGTTTCTGGATCCCCCTCAGGAGGTGAACTAAGCCAAGTACCTGTTAAGTGGAGGATCGTGCACTTTTGACAAATCCCTGGTCAGGATTAGAGTGAATTCCCCAGTGCTCAGAGTACTACAGGTGATGGACTGGACGATGCAACTGTCCTTGGATTTCAGTGCTGGTTTATGATGAACTGATTGTTCTTGTAGACCTTAGTCAGGGTAGCGCCATATTTATTTTTGACAGGAATGAAAATGAGACTGTGAAGGATAGAAGTACAGTGCGTTCAACAGATTGTACTGTTGTTTAACAACATACTGCCAGTTCAGCTTACGAAACGTATTTCTAAAAAACTTCTGAGAGACAAAAACTCCATAAAATAGTTTTAAGATTTGGGAGTTAGGACATTTATACAGTGCATGCCATTGTAAAGAGTGTAGGTCACAAACTTGTTTTCATCCACATTAAATTCAATATGGTGTCTATCTAACCTGATTAAGATCTATACAGTTGTTTTTAACTAGCTAATAAATACTTGAAATCTGTAACATTGTTGCCAAAATACTTTATCATTATAATGCATAGATATTGGCAGATATCTGTGACACCCATCAGACGCCTAACTGCTAAATATTAAGATTAGAAGATTAATTTGGAAGTTGTGTATAATAATTATAACAACTACTATTAATATAATAATTTATATAATTCCCTTATATTAACTAAATATTTATATATCACTCTTTTTACCATTAGTAAAGGCAATAAGCCATGGGAAGCTATGCATTACAGTAATTTTTATCATGGTAAAGAGTGTTTTAGACACTAAAGCCATGGAAAAAATCACTTTAATGCATGACCTCTCTTGGATTAATCCTCTATTACCTCTCATGGCATGATGTTTTTTCATGCTCTGGACTGGAAATGTTGCCTGTATAACACAAATTTAACTTTGTATGTTTTCACTTTTTCAACTGTTTACTTTTCTTCTGTTATTCTGCAGTGTGTTAGTTCCTGATCTTTGTTTTTCTTGCCTTGACCAGCGCAGACCCAATGCACACTATTCCCACATGCTCTAAAAGATGCTCTCCAGTATCCTTTGCCAGCGGGCCCTGAAGCTCATCTAGATTCCTCGCAGAGGTTGTATTGATTGGAGTTGTGCTGGCCTCTTGAACATGATTCCCCATTATGAGGGATTGATTGGCTTCACATTGGCTGGTCTCTGCGAGAAAGGCGGCTGTACCCTATCGGTCATAGGGAGTGAAAGAACCATCGCTATCTAAGGGCCATAGGTTTTCTTAAAACCTCCAGTGGACAGCTGTTTGTTTTATCTATTGGTTTTGAGTTGAAGGGCATCAACAGGTCTTAAGATCACTAGAGCTGCTTCTATCAGTACTGTATTCGGACTGGTTTATTATTCTATGACCACTTACACTCTTAACCAGGCACATCATATGATTCTAGTGACAACCTGTTGCGACAAAGCCTGTGCAGACTCATTTTACTATGTCGTTGCTTTCTGAAATTTGACTTATTTTCAGTGGTTAAATCCATACAACGGCGTAATGCATTGGCCGAGCATGTTTGTGCACTTACGTAGTATGTATCTGGCCTTAATTTTTAATTCATGAGTTTTGGAAATCTAACCACAATGTAAACAGCTAAACATTCGCAACTGTGACTGATCTGAAATATTGAGGTGAAGAGGACTCCCAAGTGTAAATGTTTAGACAAAGCAAAAAACACTCGTGGGCTTCAGCTCTTCCCCCATGATCAGTTGAAATCCTCTGTTACCCCCAGCTGCTGCCAGATGTTGGCCATTATGCTTGAGGAACGTGAGCTGGCTCGGGCTGCGTGGTGCTCTGCCTCAGATCTCAGACACAGCCCCTCGGCTTTTAATTAACTCAACACCGCGCAGAGAAGAGAGAGCCTACAGCGTGCAGCCGCTGCCTGTCTTTCCAACGTTACAGAATGTGTATGTGTGTGTGAGCATAGAAGCGCAAGAAAGGTTTCCTCAACTGCATAGATACTATGCATTAGGAAAGAATAGTGGTTCAACGGATCACAAAACTCACGGTTTGAATCATATTGTGGGTCTTGATCAAAAATTATATCAGTGTAACTTTGCTTTGCATTTATTACTTAAAGCACACTAAGTTCTTCTTCAATGCACAATGCATGAAAACTAGTAGCCTAACTAAGAAAGGTCAAACATGAAGGCAAAAAGCAAGCGAACAGTCAGTAAAAAAAAAATACACAAATTACAAGCATAGATAAACACAATATAACAAAGTTACAAATAAAATAAGGTCTCCGACACAGACAGCAAAAGGGAATTTATAGGCTGCTGTCCCTTTAAGTCCTGATGGACGAATCCAATGTAATGATACACATCTGAATTCTTTCTGAGCTGTTATCGTTCACTTAATACATGACCATCTGTGTTTACGAGAATGATTGCTGAGACGGGTATTTTGACACAATTTTTCATAAGCGCGCCTGTCTGAAACAGAAAAAAAATGCGCACAGAAAAAATGCGGGAGTACTGAATCGTTCTTTCGCCTCTTCTTTTGCTGGAATGGTTTAACATCACTTGAATATGTAAATTGGCAAGACAAAATGCATACAAATAATAAACTTTAACTCTGATTTAAAATTTTGCAATTACTCTGCAAATCGCATGCATGCTGAACCGTGGGTCCTGGTCTGTACGGATCAACTCTGATCTGTTCAACCCCTAGTAAAGAAATTCATTTGCGTTTTTATTAATCACTTCGTACCTGGTAATGTTTAATCCTGGTGTATTCATGATGCATGTGAGAATAGATGAATATTGTGCAGTTTCTTCTCAGCCTTGATTTCAGGTTTGCATTTTTTTTTTTTTTTTTTTATGTGTGTGTTCAAAGTTCTCACAATGGCTAATCTGATTAGTCCCTATGACAGTGACATGCTGCAAATGTCCCACCCTGTGATCCTCACAGTCATTTATTAAAGGAGTAGAGTAATGAGATTACACATTCAGCAGACCCACACAGCTGGCGATGGGCCGTCATCACATTCGGGAGACCAGTGAAAGGGTTTTATTCACTGAAATGTCTGCGGAGGGCTTTATCTGGCTAGGTATGTCTCAATGTCTTCACCACAATCCACAAAATCTGTGCTTTAAAATGGTTTTGTGTAAACACTGGCTGAGGTGGATTACATGCGGATGTGCGATGGGGAGCAGATGTGTTTTGGTACTGTATGTTATTATCCAGTGAGTGGTGCTTGATATAACAATTCCTCATACTTGAATTTACACATTTACACACAAATTTTGCTATGGAACTTGGTCTGACATAGTTTTTGCTACATGAGTGGTACCTTAAGTGATCCGGTGGTTTTTCAAAGCAAAAATGTATTTCTTCAGGCTTTAGATATTGAACTTGTACTTGTCTGTAACCTCCAGGCTCAGCAGGTAAGTGAAAAGTTTACTGGATTCAGCAGAGTTAGTGCTGCTCTGATACTGACTATCAACTCTGTTCGGCCCCACAGGAAACCCCGGATAAACTCCCAGCTGGTGGCACAGCAGGTGGCCCAGCAGTACGCCATTCCTCCTCCCCCAAAGAAAGAGAAGAAGGAAAAGCCTGAGAGGCCTGAGAAAGATCGAGCCGAGGGGGAGCGTCCCGATAGAAATCCACATGAGACCGAACACACGGACAAGGACAAGAGCGAGAAGGAGCAGCCTGACAAAGAGAAGAAGGACAGAGAGAAGGAAATCATTCCAGCCATCACCAAGAAACCCAGCAGCAAAAAGAACAAGTGCGTTAGTCACCAATAAGAATCTGAGAAACTTCTGGCTTTCTGCTTTATGGAATGAGTAACCAAAAAAGTTTCTCTTTACAGACCCAAGTCAGACAGCCATCAAAGCCCACCCAGTGAACGAAACAGCATTCAGTCCGGCAAATCCACAACCAAGACCAAGAACTCCCACATCTCCAGGTATCTCACCTTTATCTTTGTATTTCATCTTTTTTTGAAGTGATGATAGGATCATATAGCAGCAAAGCATGAGTGGAGTGGAGCGACAGCAGTTTTCACACATTCTGTAATGACAAATCCTTCTCACTGTTGAGAGAAACAGTGATCAAAGTTCACTCCATAGCAAAATTTGTGATCAGTTACCTGTCCAGAGTTCTTTTAATGTGTGCCGCTGGACACAAGATATATAAAATGAAGTCATGTTTGTGAAATTCCTATCAAGCTGAATTAAGGCTGTTCCTGGCTAATGCTGTGAAAAAGCTCGTATTGTAAATTAATCTTCTCTTTTGTTTTCTTTTTCCTCTTGTACTCTTTAGTTCACTTTTGCTTTTGCTCTCTTGTTCTTTCACTCTTCCTTCCTTCCTTTCTACTTAATACATACCGACTTGCCCACCAGTCAACAAAATTCCATTACTTTTTACACATTCCTGCTGTCTACTAATAGTATATTAACTTAGTTTAACACATACGCTACTGTTCAAAGGTTTGTGGTCAGTATGTATATATTTTTTTTCTTTATTCAACAAGAACAACTTCATTTGATTAAAAGTGACAGTAGAGGCATTTATAATTTTGCAAATAATTTCTTTCAAATAAATACTGCTCTGTTGAATTTTCTATTTCAAGGAATACTGAAAAAAAAGTAAACGACATAACTGTTTTCATTATTGATAATAATAATACATGTTTCTTGAGCACCAAATCAGCATATTAGAATGATTTCTAAAGGGTCGTGTGGCTTTGACAAAATCAGCTTTGACATCACAGTAATAAATAATTTATAATATATTAAAATAGAAAACAGTGTCATAATATTTCACAATAGTACTGTTATTACTGCATTTTTGATTAAACAAATGCAGCATTGGAGAGAATAATATACTTTTCAAAAACATATAAACAAATAAACAAAATGAATAACTCTACCAATCCCAAACTTGAATGGTGGTGTTTTAAGATTGACCTGTTAATATGGAATCCTTGTAGCGTTTTGGACGTTTCATCGTTCATTTTGGCTCCCCTGCTCCACAGGGCTCCAGACTGCAACTAAATAATTACATTTTGCACAAATTTGCCAGCATGAATTTTGTTAGAGAAAATCAGTCAGAGTATTGGTTTCTGTGGTTTAATTAGTCATTTTGAGGGTGCTGATCGGGTGCTGGTACCCAAAGCGCTGCCCCTCAGCACTGCTCTCATACTCTGGAAAAGTGAAGACACTTCTTTTAACGCTCCTCACTTTCATACAGTCTCATAAAGATCCTTAATGCTGTCATTTAAAAGCCAAAATAATGCTAGTGTAATAATAATAACTGCAGTTGAAGGTCTGGCTTGAGAATGTGTTGTAAGTCACTCTGACAGTGAACAAAGCTGGCAGACATCAGTGAAGTCACTGAAAGTCACTGTAAAAGGTGCTCTGATTCACAAATGCCTCTCTTTCTCTCTCTCTCTCTCTCTCTCTCTCTCTCTCTCTCTCTGTCTGTCTCTGTGTCTGTCTCTCTCTCTCTCTCTGAATGAGCGAGTCGTGGGCTGATCTCAAATGAGCAGCACAGTTTTACTCCCACACACGCCCTGTTGGCTGCCGTCCCACCATTCTGTTTCTGTCTGCTTCTGCCAGCAGAGCTCATTGTCTCACATTGTCTTGGAGGCATGCTAACAACTGAGGCTAATGCCAATCAATGAGATTTAGCTTTGTGCGTTTGCCATGCACACAACCCTGGAAACATGTCTCTGTTTTTTGAAAGATTTTGTGGTGGGCTTTTTGTGTAAATGTCAGTTTTGGTGATGTTTAACTTTTGAAGTTTATGCTGTTGAGTGTTAATCTGGCTGATCTCTGTTAATCTTTGCATGCTTGCTTGGTTTCTGATGTTTGGGAAATGTGAACCTGGCCTTATTTCTCAAAATCATCTTTTCATCTCAAATTTCTGAATGCTAAGCAGTGTTTCGGGAATGTTACTCCTAAAAGTTAGCACTAATAAAGTAACCTGATTTTATGTTGTTACTTAGGTTAGTTACTTTTGTCTTTTGCATTGAAGGCTGTGTGGGTGGACTGTTTTTACTGTGGGCAAGTGTTTATCCCCTAAACATGGTTTGCATGCAACGACCATATCCCTGTCCTTTTCTGCATTTAAATCAAAATCATGCAAATACTGTGAAAGGTGAAACACAGGACTTGACCCCCATTGTCTAACCATTGAAACCACATTGTTTGTAATGGATGGTCCCAGAGACAGTCTGTAGGGTTTTTTTTTTTTTTTTTTTTTTGGAACCATTTTCTTAATTGGTTTGGGTTTTTTTTTTTTTTTTTTTTTTGGAACCATTTTCTTAATTGGTTTATGTAATTTTATTTTTAAAAAAAACAAAAAAAAATGTGTGTATATATATATATATATATGTGTGTGTTATTTAATTATTAATTTATTTAATATTTAATATTTATTTATTTTTTTATTTAAAATGCACAATGCACCATTCACAAGGTTTGCATTTATTTGATCAAAAATACAGTAAAATATTTACAGTATTAAAATAGTTATTTAAAGTATTTTAATATGTAATTTATTCCTGTGATGGCAATAACTGAAATTCCAGCAGGCATCTTGTATTAATTAAAAATCATTCTGATATGCTGATTTGGTGCTCAAGAAATATTTCTTCTTATTTTTATTATCTTTGTAAACAGCTGTGCTGCTTAATATTTTTGTGGAAACCGTGATGAATGGAATCTTGCATGCATAGAACAGTCAAAAGAATAGCATTTATTTGAACGAAAAATCTTCATTATAGATCTTCATAATCTTCAATATCATTATAAATGATTTACTGTCACTTTTGATTAATTTAATGCATCCTTGTTGAATAAAGGTGTTCATTTCTTTAAAAGAAAAAAAAAAACTTACTGAACCCAAAGTTTGAATGGTGGTGTATAGCCCACATAATTTTTTAAATGTGTAAATAAAATCATTTTTCATCATTCAGCTGCCTTACCTGCTTTAAAAAAAAATAAAATTGCAAAGAATACACATGAAACATGAGTTATATCTTCATTTGAAAAATTCAAATCTTTATTATATACAACCATGTTATTTCATCTTTTTAATTTCATTATCTTTACTTCCAAAAAGTGATCTGAATTGCGTTCTTTGTCCCAGTTTTACCCTCCTGAATATTTCTCTCTATCTGCAATCTGCAGGCCCAAGCTGAAGAACATCGACAGGAGCACAGCCCAGCAGCTGGCCATCACGGTGGGGAACGTCACAGTGATCATAACAGACTTTAAGGAGAAGACCCGCACCTCCTCCACCTCGTCCTCCACAGTGACCTCCAGCGCCGGCTCTGAACAGCAGCACCAGAGCTCCGGCTCGGAGAGCATGGACAAGGGCTCATCCCGTGCTTCGACACCAAAAGGAGGAGACCTCTCGGTCGGGCACGATGAGTCATTCTGAGCACCACGGACGCTGTCAAGACAGCGGGGATGTACTTTGCCTCCATTTTCCCCTCACCGTGCCCTGAGCCAACTCATATTCATTTCTATCACTGAAAGAGGAACGTACGGTCCTCTTACCCACACACACTCAACATACCTACACATACATTTTTGTGAATGGTGCAACCATGGATTTGGCAATGGATTTGGGCCGTTGGGCAAACTGTCCCTCCTTTCCCTTCCTGGAGACATCCCACTCTTGTATGTATTGTTTTATATTTGTACGTGGATGTGCAGCTGAATCAACCTTTTTGTTTTGTTCAAAAAAAAATTATATATGTAAATGTCCGCTGTGCACAATAACCACCGACATTTTAACTATTCCGGACCATTACTGCTCTTATTTATTATGTTGCATCTTTCTACTTTTAGAAGTTGTTTTTTTTCTTTTGTCAAAGTTTTTTTCAGCTAAAGTAGCTCAAGCTGACGGCTCCCCTTTAGTGTTGAAACGATTTTTCCGGAGATTCCTGAGAAACTTCTCACAATGGTGCTAGATACACCGTGAAATGGTTTCAGTCCTCAGACTGACATTCACACCATAGAAACAGATCGTTCTGCTCCTGAAAACAATGGAAATATTTGTGTCCTGGTGTCAGGCTGCATTATTCTGTTGCTTTGTTTTGGGATTTTTTTTTTTTTTTTTCCATTTTGCGAGACTGATCTGAACATTTGTGCGCTGGGGGTCCCGAGATCTGGTTTCGTCAACATACTAAACGGATGATGTTTTACACCCGTTGCGTTATGGAGAAGACAGCTGGGATTCGCAAACCGCGAGGAGAGCATGATGTGAGCTTTGGATTCGATCATTCGGAGATGAACTGGGCTTTCTTAACGCTCACTTGGCTTAACGTCTGGTTTTGCAATTGTATTCAGAACATTTTGTTTGACAGCTTTTGTTGTCCTTCATGGTCTACATATGATGTATTGTAAAAACACTAAAAGGGTTTGATGTCTCAAAGGTCTGTAGGCCTTTAATGTAGAAGAACTACTTTTGCGTTTTCTAGTTATTTTTGATCGAAAGGAACAGATTTTACTCTTAGGGCTATGCTCGGCCTTGTTTTAATCTGAAGACCAACTTGTGACATTTCCCATTATTTTCAGAAACTTAGATGATGGTAAGCAGTGCACTATTTACTAAAACAGTCCCAGCACTAGAAATGAGAGACATTGTGCTGAACGTGAACTGTCGCTGAATGCATGAGAACTCTCACAAGCATTCAGCACTAACATTTTTCAATTTGTTTACTTTAGTGTCACGAAAAATTGACACGAGCATGATTTCACACAATATTCCCGCTCCCCATTAACTCAAGATGTCTAGCTGGCGGTCCCACAAATCTCAAAGTCAGCATATCTTCCCTTTGAACTGTATTAAACCTGTACAAACTATGTGTATATGATATGAGTTTTATTTATTGAAGGACCAAAGGAATTTGATATTGATGACATGGTAGGCTAATGAATAATTCAAAATGTAATTACCATATGTGTGATATAACATTTTAATAAAGTCTAATATAATCCATTTCAAATGTGTAATTCTTGTCCTCTTGATATATGCAGAATATTTGTATACTTGTAAATTCATAGACATTCAAGTCAAATCTGTAAAGACAACACTGACTTTTGTCACTGTTCATTCTGGAATGGCGTAGAGTTATTACAGTGAACTCCCATCAAGCTGTTTTTCCCTCTGCAAATACTTTGTATGTTTTGAAATGAAGAGATAAATGGACATTTCGATCCACTGGCAACTTTGATGCTTTGAATAGGTTATTGCTTTTGTTAACTACCTTTGAATTTCACTTCATTAGCAGGTGTAGACAGATTAAAGCATCATGTATAAATGAAGACTTCACTGGGTTGTTTTGTGAGGGTAACCGTGTGTCTTGATTATATATTTGTGATGTTAACCAACCAAACCGGTATTGATTGTTGGATACAAAGCATTTAAGTTGTAATGATATTGACTTTGTTTTCTGACCCAGTGCAATTCAAGATAGACACTATTCTTAAAATCTTCTTTTTCTCACAAGTATGCAAAGTAATAACCTGAATAGAGGTTGTTTGACAAATCACAAATCAGTGGGGTGTTAATTGTTCTGCATTATTCAGATTATTGAGATTTTACTACATTTTACTACATTTTAACCCCAAAAGTCATCGAATTTGCAATGTATAGCTTAACACAACATTTCGTAAAATGAATATAGCCATTTTTTCACTTGCCTTATCCACTGTCAGAAACAGTTACCTGAATTTTGTAAAATTGTAAAGAAAAAAAGAACAATGAATTGTATCTTAATTTATTTAAATTTGAGGAGAAAAACAATTGCTGAATTTAGACTGTGCTTATGTATATCTAAAAAATGGTGCAAAAGCCAACGTAATAGGCTATGAACGGCAATGGAGTCTTTCTTTCTTTTTACGCGCAAGCAGTTCTGTTCTTGTGTACGACCAGTAACCTTAATTTACTGTGTAAAGATGGTTACTTTTTTTTTAGCTTTTTTTTTTTAGCTTTTTTTGTCAGAAACCCAAATATAGAATGCTTGTTTACTTATGCTATAGCGTTAACCTTGTGAAATTACAGTGTACCTGTATAGTCCCTTAATTTTGTCAATGTCTTGTAAAAAAAAAAAAAAAAAAAAAATGCTTTTGGTTTCCTTTTGCGTAATACGTTTTAATTTTGTTAGGAGTCTTTTTTTTTTTTTTCCTCCCTGTTTTATTTTTTTGCTAATTGCTGTTATTGGTCAATTTTGTGTGGAGCTCATTAATTTCACTTGTAAATGTACATTTTACTTGCCTTTCTATTTTTTTTAATTGATCACTGCTCCTTGTCTATAGCTAATACAATGCTAACATTCAACAGACTTCTGGCATGTGCACGACTTTGCTTTTAGAAGCTTCTTCATCATTTCCCTTGCTTCCAGTAGAAATGTCTATTGATGCATTTTGCTTGTTTTTTTGTTTTTTTCCACAAATAAAATGTTAAATTTATCAGTGTGCGGATTTTGGTCTTTTTAATACAATTTAACTTCAGCACACCCAGAGCTAAAAAAAAAAAAAACGATGAATAAAGTGACTGCAAAATGCACACTTAAAATGACCAACTTTTCACCTAAACAGTATATCTACCTATTTGATATGCTAGTCTTTATTAACAAACTTAAGTTCTGTGAAATGTTTTGACTGAAAAGCATATTAATCTTTAAAATAAATGCTGTTTTGATATTTTATCTAATGCAATGACATATGTACATGTTAAGTATTAAGTACATACTTTTGGGGCCACTGTAGATTTTACTGTATTGTCCTCCTCTGATGACCTTTTGATGGAAATAATTTGGCATGCAGAATAAAAAGCTTTTTTTCTCAGCATGTTGAGTGATGTGTGCTGCTCTGATAGTGAGGCCTGGTGCCCTGAGGCCTGCTGGGAGCTGTCTCATCTGGGATGGAGATGTCAGAGTACAGCTCTCAACCCTCATGTAAAGCACTGGCACTATAGACTCCGAGGAGGCCAAGTGATTTACCCCTACTGAGATAATCAACTTTGTTCTCTTCCTCTAGCTAAATGACTCATGTCAGTGTTCCCCAATGCATTGAACTATATGGAGGCTTTACAAAGCTACGGCGCTTCCATTGGTGCTGCATTGAGTGCTGGTCAACACTTTAGTCATTTCAACTTTGGCTCTATTTGCTGAGTTGTGAAACAGCTGGTGATTACCAGACAATTTGCATTATGTATTTTTTTATGACTAATTTTGCATAAATAAAATAAAACAAGATGAGGCAAGGCAAGTTTATTTATATAGCACATTTCATACACAGTGGTAATTCAAAGTGCTTTACATAAAAGGAAGTAAAATAGTAATTAAAAAAATAATCACAACAATAAAAACAAGGATAAAAATTTACTTAAAATGAATTTAAAACAGTTAAAAATTCTTAAATGGTTATACATAAAATACAGTGCAATCAGTTCGGATGTAGCACAGTGCTCATTCAACAAATGCACAAGCTAAACAGATGAGTTTTGAGTCTGGATTTAAATGTGGCTAATGTTTTAACACATCTGATCTCTTCTGGAAGCTGGTTCCAACTGCGGGCGGCATAATAGCTAAAAGCGGACTCCCCTTGTTTTGTGTGAACCCTTAATATTTCTAACTGACTCGATCCTAATGATCTGAGGGGTCTGTTAGGTTTATATTCAGTAAGCATATCTGCAATGTATTTAGGTCCTATGCCATTGAGTGGTTTATAAATGAGTAAAAGTACTTTAAAATCAACCTTAAATGTAACTGGAAGCCATTGTAAGGACCTGAGGACTGGTGTGATATGCTCAGATTTTCTGGTTCTAGTCAGAATCCTGGCAGCAGCATTCTGGATGAGCTGCAGCTGTCTAATGGTCTTCTTTGGAAGGCCGTTGAGGAGACCATTACAATAAGCCACCCTGCTGGTGATAAAGGCATGAACAAGTTTCTCTAAGTCTTGCCTGGAAACAAAACATCTAATTCTTGCAATGTCTTTGAGATGATAGTATGCTGATTTAGTTACTGCTTTGACATGACTACTAAAACTAAGGTCTTTCTCCAGAATCACCACAAGATTCTTGACTTGATTTTTAGTTGTTTGACCCCTAGAGTCAAGGTATGCATTCACCTTGAGAACTTCATCTTTGTTTCCAAATGCAATGACTTCAGTTTTCTCCTTGTTTATCTGAAGAAAGTTGTGGCACATCCAACTGTTAATTTCATCAATGCATTGGCAGAGGGATTCAATGGGGCTATAGTCATTTGGAGATAAGGCTAGGTAAATCTGGGTATCATCAGAATAGCTGTGATAGGCAATTTGGTTCTTCCTCATTAGCTGACTTAATGGGAGCATATACTGGCTAAACAAGAGCGGTGCAAGAACTGAGCCTTGTGGGACTCCGCATGTCATGGCCGTCCACTTAGACTTATGCTCTCCTATACTCGCATAATAACCTGTCCCTTCTATGACCTGAACCATTCGAGTACCATCCCAGAAAGCCCGACCCAGTTTTCCAGTCTCTCTAGAAGTATGTTATGTTCAACAGTGTCAAACGCAGCACTAAGATCTAGTAGTACCAGCACTGATATTTTGCCAGAATCAGAATTAAAGCGAATATAATTTATTATCTTATTGAGTGCTGTCTCTGTGCTGTGATGCGCTCGGAAACCAGATTGAAAATTGTCTAGATATCCATTTAAGTTTAAGTAGTTGTTCAGCTGATTTAAAAACTACCTTTTCCATAATCTTACCTATGAAAGGAAGATTTGATATTGGTCTATAGTTGCTCATTATGGTGTTATCAAGATTGCTCTTTTTCAAGAGGGGCTTAACAACTGCAGTTTTCAGGGAGTTTCGAAAAGTCCCAGAAAGAAATGAGGGATTCACTACTTCTAAGAAATCTGCTTCTAAACAGTTAAGCACACTTTCGAAAAAAGATGTGGGAGGTGTGTCAAAATAGCAGGTTGACGATTTAAGGTGCTGTACTATTTCTTCCAAAATGTTGCTATCAATTGCTTCAAAAACAAACTTCTTTTTTGAAATTGCGGTCGAATCTGTGTACCTCTGAGTAACTAGAAGATGTACCAATCACCTTTCTGATATTATTGATCTTCTCAGAAAAGAAGGAAGCAAACTCATTGCATTTGCTGTCGGAAAGCATTTCACTGGTAATCTGACTTGGGGGATTTGTTAGTCTCTCAACAGTAGCAAAAAGAGTGCAAGTGTTGTTTAAGTTACTGTTTATAAGGTTGGAGAAGAAGGTCTGTCTAGCTGTGGCTAGTTCCACATTGAAAGCATGAAGGCCGTCTTTATAGATGCTATAGTGAATTTTTTTCATACTCTGAACTGCTGTTGATTTTCTCCAAGGTGATTTTTGTCTGCCATTCTTGCAGACTTTTACGGGAGCAATATCATCAATAACATTCTTAACTTTTGAGTTAAAGGAATCATGGAGAAGATCAACAGAGTCTGCAGAAATGCTTGGTGTTGAAGAACAGTCTCCATAAATAGCGCACTAGTGTTTCCTTTAATGCATCTCTTTCTGACAGAGACAGATCTAGATTCAGTGGTAACAGAGATCAATATATCAAAGAAAATACAGAAGTGATCAGATAGTGCTACATCCTTAATGGATGAAATGTTTAGACCTCTACTGATGAGTAAATGTAGAGTGTGTTCACGATTGTGTGTGGGTCCATGCACATGCTGAATCAGGTCGATAGTGTTTAAAACAGTTATAATTTCTTTTGTAGTTTTGATTTGTGCATTATCTATGTGAATATTAAAATCCCCTGCAATAGTAAAACAGTCAAACTCTGAGGAAATCATTGATAACAGTTCTGTGAACTCTTCAACAAAGGCTGGAGAGTATTTTGGAGGCCTGTAAATAATGATAAACAGAATGCATGGAGCACTTTTCAGCACAATACCTAGATATTCAAAAGACAAGTACTGACCAAATGACACTTCCTTGTATTGATAGCCATCTTTAAATAGAGCAGCTACACCTCCGCCTCTCCTAACAGCTCTGCAGACACTTATAAAATTAAAGTTAGGAGGGGCTGTTTCATTGAGGACTGTTGCACTGCAGCTGTCTTCTAGCCACGTTTCATTTAGAAACATAAAATCCAGGTTGTTTGTGGTTATTAAATCATTGATCAGAAATGATTTATTTTTTAGTGAGCGAATGTTTAAAAATGTTAACTTGATGGAATTATATTTTGTCTCTACAGCAATCTTAGATTGATGCATTACAGGCCGCAGATTAGATGGGTCAGCCGTACGGCTTGAGAAGGCCTTAGACTTTCTATCACGTGATAAAACAGAAATAGGGAAAGCTACAAGAACACTGGGTTCCCGCTTGTTCTGTAAACATTTGTGAATGTTGCTGCTAATATAGCGGGGACCCGACACATATCACTGAGAGCTGTTATCAGTTGTTTTTGGTTCACCTACAGCCGATGGAGGAGGGTTTGGGCCCTGGCGTTGTGGCAGCGGTCGGAGAGCTCTCACAGGAGGAGGATTAGCTGGGCCCACAGGCTTTGGTGGTTGTGGAGCCCGCTGTTTTTTAGTTGATATCTGGGGGCTTGCAGCGAAAGAGTGGGAGAGTTTGGTCCCAGCATACACCAGTTCCTCCATTTTCTGTGAGAAGCTTAGAAGTGGAGATGCTGGAGAGAGGGATAATGTGTCTGGTGAGATGGGCTCTGGCTCTGGTGTTTCCGGTGGCTGTGATATGTTGTCCTGGCTTCCCTGGCTGTTTTCCAGAAAGTCGTCCTTGGGTGCTGAGTCTTGGAGCTGTTGAAGTACGTCACAATCTGTTTGTGATGAGCTCTGTGGGCAGGGCTCAGCCGGGATAGTTTCCATGAGGAGAGCTTGTTTTGGCTGTGTAGTGTTATCAATGTCCTTGTGGGATGTGTCAACCACATGATGACTCGGAAACTGATATGCAGTCCTATTGTCACTTATATTCTGTCCAGGTGTGTGTGTGTGCCATCCAGGTTGAGTGGATTGGCTTACACCACTGAAGGATGACGGAGGGAGAAATAGACACTGTCCTTTAGCACTCTTGCACCAAGTTTGTTTGGGTGGCGGCCATCCATTTTAAACAGTTATCTATGGCCCCAGAAAAGATTGAAGTTGTCGATGAAGTTGACTCCTTTTAAACTGCAGGTTCTTTGTAGCCATGTATTCCACCCAAGCAGCCGTGAAAACACATTAGTTCCCCTTGCTGGGAGTGGTACACTGATGAACGATTGAACTTCAGATCTTTCAAGTGTTTCAAAGAGTTCACTGAAATCCTTCTTAAGGAGTTCTGACTGCTCTTTCCGAATATCATTCTTCCCCACATGGATGATGATTCGATTTGCAGTCTTGTGCTTCATCAGAATGTTCCGAAGTTCCCTGTTCACATCAGAGACGGTTGCTTGAGGAAAGCAGCATGTAGTTGTAGTCCTGCTACTGATGTTTCTGATAATGGAGTCGCCCACTATCAGAGTCCTGGGCTCGGCTGCGCTCTGAGCTGAATGCCGCTGTCTGCTCGACCTTGAGCGCCTGTTAGTAGCGACGTTAGCTGCTGGCTGATCCGATCCATGTTCAGTCACATTTGGGGATTCCTCACCCACATTCATTAATGCTTCAAATCTGTTCTCAAGATGTATAGGGGGTGGTAGAATACCAGTGTTTGCAAGCCTTGTCACAGCCATATCTGGGGTAGAGGATGCTAACGCAGCAATACGAGATACTCGTGACACTCTGATGTCTCGGGTGCCTTTGGGTCTTGCTCCCTGTTTGTGCCATCGATTAGTCTGTCGATCAGTTTCAGCTTGTTCCTCTACACTTGGTATAAACGGTTGTGATTCACTAGATTCACAGGACTCACCGGCTGTTTGCTGAGGGGGTCCAAGATGACGATCTTCTGTGTGTTCCGCCTGTTTTGGAAGTCCAGCAAGTAACTAAGTAACTTTGTTTCAAGAACTGCAATCCTTTGTAGAAATTTGTGGCAGTTCATCTAGCAGGTAGATTCCACAAGAGGCATTTTCTCTCTCGTCTGTTTGAACGTAGACAGCTGTGTTTTCCCTTCTCCGGAATGTAAGCTGCTGGCAGTGGAAGGCAATGATTCTTCTTTTTTGTCGTATAATTCCAGTCCCGAAAAGTTTTTATTTTTAGTGTTTCTGCCAGAAATGTGTTGTTTGAGCACTGTGCCGATCTGCTGAAGTTAAAATCTTAGAAAAATCTGAGAAAAGTACATAAGCAGGGAGCAAAGCGCAGAGCAGTAAGCAAGAGCGTCCGAACAGTAGCGAAGCTGGAAGCAAAAAAAAAGCAAAAAAAAGAACAGAGACTTGTATACAGACACATTGAAGCTTAAGTGATTTCTGTGTTACTAATGCCACAGAACTGTAAAAAAAAAAAAAAAAAGAAGCTTTCCGAATATGCCACCATCAGCCATTGATCGCTTATTATTTGTTGTTTGTTGGTACTATTATTTTAGTATTTATATAGCATCATGACATTTATTCATATTTTGAATTGGCTCTTTTTATATTTGTATTTACCTTTATTTTTAATTTCTTTTTTCATTTGAGTAATTTTAGTACTTCAACTTAAGCTTTAGTTCCCAATGCAACATTTATTTATTTATTTATTTATTTTTCATCTAATATTTTATTTTATTTCAGAATTGGTATGCATTTTATTGTGTTGGACTAGACTAGTCGCTTTAAAATCAGAATTTTCATAACACCATAGAGAGTATTTTCGAGAAAATTAACTAATGGTTTGCTTATAGCATGCAACATTTGGAGGAGGAGTTTTATTATAGTATTATTCAGTTGGTTTAATTGCATTTACATTTACATATACATTTTACATTTAGTTATTGTGCAGATGCTTTTATCCAAAGTGACTTACAATTGGGGAATACTTAAAGCGATTCATCTTAAAGAGGCAAACAGACACAGGAAGTGCTCGTAATACCAAGTTTCAGGCATTGTTCCAAACAAGTACAAGCTAGAAAGGGAAGAAAAAAATAAAGAGAAACACTTTTTTTTTTTTTTTTAGGATGAAGTCAAATTGTGTCGAAAGAGATGAGTTTTCAGCTGTCGCTTGAAAATTGTCAGGGAATCAGCATTCCGGATTGGGGTAGGAAGATCGTTCCACCAGCCAGGAACAGTGAACGAAAATGTTCTGAAAAGTGATTTTGTGCCTCTTTGTGACGGTACCACAAGGCGTCGCTCACTAGCGGATCTCAGACTTCTGGAGGGAATGTAGATTTGTAATAGTGAGTGGAAGTAGGCGGATGCAGAGCCTGTGGTTGTTCTATATGCAGGCATCAATGTCTTGAACTTGATGCGAGCCTCAACCAGTAACCAGTGCAAGGAGATAAAGAGAGGTGTAACATGGGCTCTTTTGGGCTCGTTGAAGACCATTCGTGCCACTGCATTCTGAATCATTTGTAGAGGTTAGATTGTGCATGATGGAAGTCCAGCCAGAAGAGCATTGCAGTAGTCCAGCCTAGAAATGACAAGGGCCTGGACAAGAAGTTGTGCAGCATGTTCCGTTAGAAAGGTCCTGATCTTTCTGATGCTGTGCAATCCAAACCTGCAAGATCGAGCAGGACATCCATGCCGAGATGCCCGCCAGGCAGCCTGAGATCTGGTTGAAATGAAAGATAGAGCTGTGTATCATCAGCATAGCAATGGTAGGAGAAGCCATGTGCCTGTAGGATGGGATCCAGTGATGTAATGTATATGGAGGAGTGGTCCAAGAACTGATCCATGAGGAACCCCAGTGACCAGTTGTTGTGCTTTGGATACCTCCCCTCCCCAGGCCACCTGAACGACCTACCAGTGAGGTAGGATTCAAACCAGCGAAGTGGAATCCCTGTGATGGCCAGTGATGAGAGGGTAGACAGGAGGATCTGATGATTGACAGTGTCAAAAGCAGCGGATAGATCCAGCAGAATAAGAACTGATGATTTGGAATCAGCTTTTGCAATCTGCAAGGCTTCAGTGACTGACAGTAGATGTGTGAGATGTGTTGAGTGAGTGCTGGTAAAAATGTGGGAGAGATTTCTTGGAGAAGGTGTGAGGGGATTGGGTCTAGAGGACATGTTGTAGGATGGCTGGAGAGGAGAAGTTTTGATACTTCTGCCTCAGTGAGCGGACAGAAGGAGAAGATGGGAGTTTTAGCAGTGGATGTGGTTAGTTGTAGGTCCTGTGTGTGGGGGGCTGAGAATTGACTGCTGATTGTTGTAGTTTTGTCTGTGAAGAATGTGGCAAAATCATCAGCTGTTATAGAAGTGGTGGAGGGGGACAGAGGAGAGAATTGAATGTTTTGAAGAGATTACGTGTCTCTGGAGTGCTGTTGATCTTGTTGTGGAAATAAGCTAAGACTGATACATACTCAGGTCTGACAGGTCTTTTGATTTGCGCCATTTTCTCTGCTGCCCTGAGTTTGGACTAATGCTCACGGAGAACATCGGATAACCAGGGGTTAGAAGGGGCAGCCAGTGCTGGCCTGGAGGAGAGAGGACCAATCTCGTCTAGACAAGAAGTTAAAGTAGAGCATAAAGTGTCTGTAGCTGCATTCACATCTAGAGATGAAAAATGGGTAGGTGAGGGAAGAGAGGAAGATACTAAAGAGGAAAGATGTGAGGGTGAAAGGGAGCGTAGGTTTCGTCTAAAAGTAACTGGTATCGGGGTTGGTGGCACATAGGTAAAAAGATGTAGGTTAATTATAATGAAGAAATGGTCAGAGATATATAGGGGTTTGACCACAATGTCGTCTGCAATACAATTGTGTGTGTAAATTAAGTCAAGTTGGTTGCCTGATTTGTGAGTGCTTGTAGTGCTAAGGCGTTTGAGATCGCATGAAGCTAGGAGTGCATGGAAGTCTTGTGACACTTGTGTTGAGGGCTGCATTGAAGCCCTGACACGTGAAAGGGGTTTAATGCTGGTCTTTGGCTCTTCCCATGCGATAATATGCCTGAATAAGCATGTAAAAGTGGTCAAGTTTGACTTTGCGTGTGATTATTCACAGTCTCAAAACCACTTGTCTCCATCATCACCCAAAATCTGCCATAATTCTTCAGCTGCGTTCACTAAGCCTGTCTGTTTCAGCACTCGTCCAGTCTCCAGTGTCCTGTAGCTTCTTTCATTAAACGGCATAACCAATTGTAGTTTTAACTCCTCTCCCTGGGCTATCCGGTGACAGGCTCTGGATCGGCCCGCTGTGTCTGTCCCGATTGATGCGTTTCCAGACAAGCCCAAGGCTTCTCCAGAGAGCTAGGCGGAGAGGGAGGCCTCATCTCTACCATTATCCACCTTGTTCCCACTCCAGATGGGTCTCTTCCACAGCTTTCCCTCCCTCCAGACCACAGAGTGAGGAATTCCATATGTCTGGGAAGGGGAGAACATCTGCAGATAAGGGAAGAGCGTTTTATATGAAGGAAACCAACAAGCCCACTGTTCCAAAAGGTTAGAGTATGTGTTTAACTCAGAGGAGAGAAATGGAAAATGTGCTTAATCGAAAAATAAATGGTTTTGTTTTGTTTTTTAACCTGTGGATGGGTAAAAGATACTGAGTTAAGAAAAAGAGTGCTTGTACATGTGTGAATGAAATTGGCACCAACTACTGTATGCAAGTTGGTATAAATATGAAGAATATTTCAATATTGTATTAACATAACATAATATTGTGTTATTGTCATTTCTTGTTCATTTCTTATTAATTAATTAAAAATTCTTATTTTAAATAATTTTATTTAAATGAATTGTTTTAAATGAATTATTTTAATATAAATGGATAGATTTAATATATTAATATAAACTGAAATATTAATATATTACACCTATTTATTCATATTGTTTTATTTAGTAAAACAAATTATGTATAGTGTATAATTTTTTTTTTTTTTTTTATAATTTTTGTGTTTTAAAGAGCTTGATATATTTAATCTTTAGTTTGCATGTTGTGTGCATACTAATTGATTTCTTGGAAAACAATGCTAATAGAACATCATAATGTTGTCTCATGATGGTTTTAACAATGTCCTTCCTAATAATTTGTGTAATCTGGGACCTTTTTTGCACTTTTAATTTGCAGTCATTTCAACAAATGAGACTTTAACACACAGCAACCCCGCTTGAATATGGAAATATTGACCTAAAATTTCTAATGATGGAACAAGAAATCAGAATGCATGCATCTCACATTACTCAATATTTATTAGATTACTCTAACTGGCTCTTATTACAAAATCACCATACAAGTAGATTCATGCTGTTACAGAGCATGACTGTTGTGTCTTGCTGTAACCCATGACATCTATGATATGTATTTGGATAGGTAACCTATGACCAAGAATATTCAATTGTTTACATCCACAGAAATGCACTCACAGATCTTACCATAAAACAGCACAACTCCTCTGGCTTCCACATGTCAGTCTTCAGCAGAATCAATAAGAAAAATCTTTTACTCTGATGAGTGCGAGTCAATATAGCATTGATCTCCATTTTGCGGGAAGGAATTGTTGCCTGCTTAGAATTTGAGCCTCTCTTTGTTCAGTCCGGCGTGACTTCCATGGTTTGATGAATGTAAGACAATAGTGTTTTCGAAGGTTTGAAAGGATAGCGAAGCAGTGGAGATTTAGACAGCTGCGGTGATTTGTTTGGTTAAGTGTTTACATCAGTTTTTGTCACTGAGAAGCTTTTCTCTCTCTCTTGTCCTATCCATCCCCCATCCTCTACTAACTTCCCTTTAAGTTTGTTATCAACCTGGCACAGGTATTACAGTATGCCTGGGTGTTTCTTACATTTTAAAGTAACCAGGATTTAATGTGCTTGTGATGCCCAGTTAGGAATGAATGTGCAGAAGGTATAGATAGGTAGCTCACTGGATTTTAACTAGTTTGTGCATGCCTATGATGCACAAAAATGTAGTCTACGCAGGTGAATCACTATTGACTAAGTCTGAATGTGCATATGTTGCTCAAAATGCTGTCTAGATAGGAGTGTCTCTAGGTCTTAACTAGGTTTGAATGCCTTTGAATGAATGTCTTTGATGCCCAAAAATGCTGTGTAGTTTGGTGGTAAAAATGCTGTCTACTGTAGATAGGTAACCAACTAGTTTTGTACAAGTTCTGATTGTGCCTATAGCCAAAAATGCTGTCTAGGTAGGTGTCTCACTAGGCTTTCAATGGGTTCACATACCAATGCTGCCCAAAACTAGATCTTCTGACATTCTTTAAAATAAAGGTTCTTTTTGTTATCAATGATTCCATCAAGAAACTTTAACATCCATGGAAACTTTCCATTGAATTTTCCTCATGTTGGAAGTAAATTGGTTCTTTTAAGAACAGTTCTTTGGGGAACTCAAAAAAGCTTCATCTATGGTATCATTGTGAAAACCCTCTTTTGGAAACTTTATTTTTAAGAGTATACTAGGTTTAGACTAGTTTCAACATGTCTAGGATGTCCAAAAATGCAGTGTAGGTAGGTGACTCAATAGTATTGACTTGAATGTGTCTATTCCCAAAATGATGCACTGGTATAGGCATCTCACTAGAATTCACTAGGTTGAATGCGTCTGATGCCACTGTCTAGATAGACAGCTCATTTTTTACTAGTTTCAAAGGTGCATGATGTCCCCAAAATGCTGGATCTAAGTAGGTTTTGATTAGGTTGAAATGTTTCTTTGAAAGTCAGAAATGCTGTGTAGGTATAGTAGATTTTGACTATTTTGATCGTGCCTATAATAGACAAAAATGCTGTCTAGGCAGAGAAGTCAACACTGTGCGCTTAGATAATCTGAGCCACTGTTATCATGCTGAGCAGTCAAGTGTGCTCTCTATGAACTTCATTGCTCAATCTTTGTTTGCCTCTAACTGGATGCTTCAAAGAACTGTGATGGAAAATGATGACTAGAAAATGCGCGCGAGTGAAAAAAGGGCCCGTGGAGAGACAAAATTTGCATGACCAAAGTCATTATGTTTGAACAAGATAGTGACAAACAAGGGAATTCTCTGACAGAAAGAGGAAACATAGCATGAATTAAAACACATAGTTAGGAGTTGTTCAAGAACCATCCTGAATACTGAACCAAAACCCCATTATTAATAATTGATAACCCGGGTGCCTTTGTGTCGTGTGAGACAGACGTATCTGCCGGTCTTGAGTAATAACTCAACTGCTGGTCATATCTTCATTTGTCTCACTTTGCTATAGCTCCTGTGGGCTCGTCTTTGTGTCTGCTTCAAAAGAAGACGTTCTGCCTGGCTATTGCAACTCCAGAAAAGAACCTCTGGAGGCTTGCAAACTGAGCAGCTATTTTTAAAGCATTTCGATTGACATCATCTACATAGGAAGTGATGCGGCTGTGCATATTAAAGGATTCCTGCCTGTCACGAGATGCGTAAATGAATATTTAGAGATGTGTCCTATGCATTTTTACTTCGGTTTCTTTCATTACGCCACTATTTGAATATTCCACACTCTCCCTGTGCCTAATTTGCCAGTGTGTGCAGAATTTGAAAGATTAAAGAGAGGATTATATGAGTATGAGATTAAAAAAAAAGAAATCAAAGGAAAAAATGTTGTTCTAAAACAACCACAGAAACACCCATTCCGGTCAATTAGTGTCTGAATGTGTTCGTAGTGTATTGTGGTCTGATTTGACCTCAGCAATGTGAACTCCTTGCATGACTGGCAGGCAGAATTGTTGCTAATTCTCTTA
Source organism: Tor tambroides (assembly GCA_021397915.2). Taxonomy (NCBI): domain Eukaryota; kingdom Metazoa; phylum Chordata; class Actinopteri; order Cypriniformes; family Cyprinidae; genus Tor; species Tor tambroides. The sequence goes on along the minus strand of JAFVLL020020893.1, from coordinate 13,803 downwards.
ATTTTGCAATGAGTGACTTTGCATTGGAACCCTCTCTTTATCACATTTAATGCAAGCGCTTTATCATTTCAAGTAATTACCACTCAGCAAATGCTTTCTCGTTGCCAGCCAGTGCAATGTGTAATTATTCCTGACCCACATGGTGATCTGCTCCTATTAAGTATCTGAACTGGCTGCTAAATAATTAATGAGAATAAATTGCACCAAATGCAACCTCCATTTATCTGAACACTAATAACTTAGATTTTAACCGCCTGGTTCTAATGTCATGGGTGGGCAGCGAGTGTGTGTATAAGTCCAAAGCAAACACACACACACACACACACACACACACACACACACACACACACACACACACACACACACACACACACACACACACACACACACACACACACACACACATGTTCGTTTTTGTGAAAAGTGGGGACATCCCATAGGCGTAATGGTTTTTATACCGTACAAACTGTATGTGCTATCGTCCTACACCAACCCTACACCTAAACCTACCCCTTACAGGAAACTTTCTGCATTTTTAGATTTTCAGTACACTCCATTCTGTGTGATTTATAAGCGTTTTGAAAAGTGGGGACATGGGGTAATGTCCTGAAAAGTCACCTTCTCCTTGTAATACCTATGTCATACCTTTGTCATTATACAAATCTATGTCCTGACTTTTCACAAAAACGCGCACACACACACACACACACACACACATATACTACATCTTACAGTTTCTCTCTTTGTTAATTGTGCAAATATGAAATCAACAGTCAGAGCCAATGAATGGATGAAGCTGAATTAGACAATTTTACATGTGCATTTCATGCAGTATTGTCATATGAATAAATGACCTGGGTGTATATATACAGTTTTTATATTTGTTACTGTAACCATGTTTTTTTTTTTAAACCATGAAGAATGTGAAAGAAAATTGATAGGCTCGTATCACTATTTAAAATAAATCTTATGCATTTTTTATTTAAATCTATCAAATCATGCCACTGAGTTCAGTATCTGTGTTGTGTTTTATTTATTTTCTTCATTCATTTATTTAGTCACGGGGACACCAATAGCACTATTTCCTAGAATGAGCCAAAAACCTTTTTATTCTTGTGAAGCAGGACTTGCTCCTCAGTCATGAAAAGTTTCTCTCTGCATCATTAACATTGTGCTTTGTTGGATAAGGCAGTGCAGTGGCTGAATCAGGGCTGTACCGAGATTAAATGACCATTATTTTCACTATATCACAGACTATAGGAAGAGGCAGAGCAGCCTGGCAGCCCACTCTGTATGAGTTTCCATGTGAGTCATATCCAAAGTAAACTTCTCCGAACCTCAGCCAAGAAGGTCTCATGAGTTAGGAAACGAGGTGGAGACAAAGAGAGAAAAGACGAGGTAAGGCAACATAAACTCATTCACTCCTTCCTCAGGGAGATGGGGGTTGTTTGTGCAGCGGTTTGCTCCTGTGAGGGTGGGCTGGGCTTTGAGGACTGATTCTATCATCTTCAAACATTTTCAACAAGCCAAGAAGAAAATGTTATCTTTGTTTAAGCCTTGTTATGTGATGAAGAAGAAGATAAGAAAAGCTGATTCATAATACAGGTTTACATGCAGCATCACAGAAGACTATCAGCTACTTAGCTTTGCTTGTACTGAAGTTTAAAAGTTTACAAGTCTTAGGAAATGTTGTTTCTGAATCATACAGTAGGTTGAGTTCACAAACATTGTCATGCTAGGACTTACCTACACTCAACTGGCATTGATGGTTCCATAAAACCTTTAACATCCACGAAAACTTTCCATTGCACAAAATGTTCTTTATAGTGGAAAAAGGTTCTTTAGATTATTCAAATGTTGTTCACATTAAGAAAAAAAATGGTTATTTTAAGAACTGTTTGCTGAAAAGTTCTTTGGGAAAATGAAAAATGGTTCTTCGATAGCATCACTGTGAAAATAAGGTTTACGCAGTATGTAAGTTATAAAAAGGATTAAGCTTAATACACTAGCATGCTGATGGCATTAGAGCTAACTGACACTGCCTAAAATCCACAAAACCACCATTTGCAATTTTTCAGGTGGCGTTCTCCTATTTCCCCTTGTCTCTTTTGTAATTTTTATCAATTTGCAAGCTCTCAGGATTATGCTAATAAGGAATGTGATTTCGCCCTATGCTGACCACATTATTCTTCGACCAGCTCTGACCTTTGATGTGAAAGGATCTTATCATCTCCAGGCGCCACCTCTCTTGGGAGCCTTTAGGATTTCACAGGCATACCAATCATCTGCTGTCCAAGGGAGGGAAGCTTTAGGAGACAGTTATGCTTACAATATTGGTGGAGAGTTATTGCTCTACTTTGTATTTCGGCTCTCTGAGTCACATTTCTTTTATATCATAGTTTTATATTTGGTTCTTTATTCTCACGGGTTGAAGAGTCACTCTGTATAGTTTGGAACTCACTTTTATCCTCTTCAAATAACAAATTAAACACTTATTTGAAGATGATGGCTAAATTTGTCTTGTACTTGACTGAATGTTGATTACCACAGATGATTATTTCAGCTCATCCCTCAGATTATAAAACGTTTACAACAGAATTCTTTGCATTGCAAGAGATCACATGGCAATGAGTGAATATTACATTTTGCATTCTTGTTCTTCATGTTATGCTCTGAAATGATATTTAAGCAGTTTTGAGTCACAGCGCTATTGCACTCAGAGCTGAGAGGGGCCTTTAAAGGGTCGGTTTGAAATGACATGCAGAATGGCACGCTCATTTCGAGCTCTGTTGAGGTCCGTGGGGCCCCTCAGTAGTTTGCGTGAGGATTTGCAGGAACTGTTGGCATGGAAGATGGCTGTCTGAAATATCAGTACCTACGAGAGCAATGTGTTATACCAAGCTGCCAGCTGGCATGCCTACTGTAGTAGTAAATCTACAGAGTAAAAGGTTCACTACCGTAACGCCCAGATGGTTGAAAAAGGATCAATATGAATACTAATGTTTTGGAACAATATTTCATTTCATTTGATGTGACAGCAAGCTTAGATTTTCATTTACACGCCTATGCAGTTGCTGATCACAGTTGTGCAAATCAGTACAACATCACTCTTTCTTAATTAATACTGGACTCATGCAATCCTGGATTGGATTGTGAAAGTCAGTTAGTGCAACTTTGACTGGTGATACTTCAGGTTAGAATTGTGTTTGCACTCTGGAGTTGCTTGAATTTTTCCAATTTTTCACTTCACTTATTGTTTTTTTTCTCTCACCATCTATTTCAATATCCAGGAGAATGCCATTATTCCATAAAAGAGCTGATGGAAGGCAGACAGAGAAATGACCTACCTCAGGCAGAGTCTTTTCTTTCTCACTCTCTCTCCCTCTGCTGATCATGATGCATAAGTTCACGGTGTGAAAAAAAAAATCATCCCCATTCCCCTCCCCAAAACAGCATTAAGTGAATGAGATGTGTGTTGGCTTTCAGATAGAAATTGGCAGGGCTTCTGGCATATATTTCATCAGTGGTCCAGCCTCGCCTCCATCCCAGGGCATTAATGGCCGGGATTTTCATGAATGTGAAAGCAGCACAGCTTGGTAACCACGCACAATAACTGAAGATGCGTGAGTACACTTTGTGAGTATGTAGATGCTACTGCTGAGCAGGGTGGTGTAATGTTCTGGAAATGTGTGTGTGGTTCTAGTATTCCCTACGTTATGGGGACCAAATGTCCCCACTAGTACAGTAAATTTTGACCTTGTGGGGACATTTTTTTGGTTGCCATGAAGTAAACAGCTTATAAATCATACAGAATGACCTTTTTTGAAAATGTAGAAAAAAGGAAGGAAGTTTTATGTGAGGGGTAGGTTTAGGGTTAGGGTAAGAGGATAGAAAATACGTCTGTGGAATGTCCCCATAAAACATGGAAACCCATCGTGTGTGTGTGTGTGTGTGTGTGTGTGTGTATCCTTAAAGGAGAGAATGTAAAGTCAATAGTGTGAGACATTCCCATTATAAACAAAATGTAGTCATATTTGTAGCCAGATTGCCATAACCCGATTAAGCCAATATTATATTTTAGACAGCCGGCATGCAGCATTTTAATCAGAATGTTTGTCATGTTAACATCTTACAATTTTAATTACTTATTTATACCTGCACATTTTCAAATTAAGTACTTACAAGACATAAGAAAAGGCGAGCTATTAAACAAACACATTTTCACAGATTCTTTTTAAATAAACATTAAATTAACATAAATCAATATACAAATAGATAAAAGTCCTGACCTACATTTTGCAGTTTGTTACACTCCTGTGTGTGGTTGTCAAGGAATTAATTCAATTACTGTGCTGAATTATTACAAATTTAATTGAAATAAATGGTAGAAGTGTAGTGTTTCCACCAGAGAATGCACGTGCAAAATGCTGGTTATAGGGATACCGGAAGTTTCCAAAAGCTGTGAATCATTTTATTTATTTATTTATTTTTATGTTTTTTTTAATTGAAAATTTGGTCATTGTCAGAATAAATCTTAAGGGAGGTTAAGATGAATGTACGTGGTAAAAACATATTTGTGGAATACCATGCAAACAAATGTTCCTGTCCTGCTACCTGATATCACTGTAAAAGTCTTAAGAATAACACTTGTTATGATGTGACAGGCAAGGCTGCGCGAGTGTTAGCCAATCCCAAAACTTGAAAGCGATTAAGTCATTGGCGTGAGTTTTGGGAAGAGCTACCTGTGAACAGTCATAGACGGGAGGAGTGTTTGGGAAACCTGTTTGGAAACGATTTAGTGGCACGGAAATCGTGTAACGTTACAGCAGTTGTAGGTGCAGACCAACAAGTCCTGATGCCAAACTTGCGACCGACAAAAGCATGTAGATTAACGAATAACCAAGTTATTCTCCTTCTCTGACGCGTAATGATTCTGTAGTAACATATAAGGATATAAAATGTAATATTTTATTGTACCTAATGATTTTAAACCGTTGACACCTCGTTGCTTACCTCGCTAATTCACGTCCAGTTTGATCATATGCAAAGTAACACAAACAAGGTAAAACTCTTTATTGCAATTTATGGATAAAACTGCTTGTATTTTTATCGGTATTCGTTTTATGTATTTAGGCTGTATTTAGATTAGCATGTATGTATTTATAGCTCTTGTAACTCCCTAAATGTTTAGAAATCTAGTGAAGGCTAGAAAAACAAGTGTCTGTCAGTGTTAGTCCTTGTGATTTGCTACTGGTGTTTAACATCTGATTGTCTGTTTTTTCGTATTATTCTTTCAACTTTTTTCCCAATGAAGCGGCTGAGGGAAAACAATATTTCAAAGGACCTTTACAGACGATGTGGCTGGTTTTTCATCGGTATTACTCTGCCATCTAGTGGTTACAATCCGTAAGTTGACGTCTGTTTTTGTCTTATTCTTTGTGGTTTTGGGGTCAGGTTTTGCCTACATTGTAGGTAGTACTAAATGTCTGCCTACAATGTAAGACCTGAACTGACCATTTTGTGGCTAACGGTACCCACAGGCAAATCAGCTTAATATGAACACATATTACAAAGATGCAGAAATGCAAAAAGGTTTGTATGAGGATTAGTTCTCTGAGAGGTCAAGTTAGGGGATAAATAGATAGAACAAATATCATTAGCTCAGTATAAAAACAATAGAAGTTACTGTGAAGTCCCCAACATTGTTAGAAGAACAAATGTGTATGTGAAAAAGTGAGACAGCAGCTATAATCTTGCTACATTAACTCATTGATTGTGTCATTCGTTGAAACATAGCGGGAGGTGACAAGATTGCTTGTGACACTTGGTGGTGGCATGCCAATTTGTGATACTTATAGTTCAATTTCATTCATTTCCTTCTCATCATCATATCTGACAGTCCTCTGTCTAGCTACTGCATTAAAGATACCACAGACCGTTTTTCAGTCACTCCTCACCCACCCTCAGCACAGACAGTTTCATGAGCCATAAAAGCCAGTGTGTCTATCCTCATTGGAGCTTACATTTACATTTATATTTATTTTCTAGACAGACTCCATCATGCTAAGGAGATTTAAAAGACTTTGAGGCTTAGCTGGAAAGATGTTGCACTCAGGAGATCGGTAGGAGCACAGCAGCTGTCTTACCACATTTTAATTAACACCTCATGCTGCTTTAGTACATAAGAAGGCCAGAAACTGTCACTTTTCTGAAGTTAGATTTTTTGTGTTGTCATGTGATATTAGTGATTATAACAGCAATGCATTTGTCAGCTATATGTACATAGATGATAGTGATTTTGGCAGTGCTCTGAATTTGCTTTAATTGTGGCAAGTCTCTAGGTGGCGGCACTGTTTTAAGGACATGAAGGAGTCTATGTAAATCTTTTTTTTAAGCATAGAGAAGTGAAGTTTTCTCCCATGTCAATTGCAGACTTATAGTTACAATACACCAACTATTTTGCTTTTACATGTACGTGACTGTTAACTGCCTATTTTCTATTGTTCTTGGACTGGTCTAGGTGGGAGGCTTGCATGACAAACAACCTAGTTTTTTTAACTTTCAAGGCTATCTCTATAATTTAATAGCGTAATTTATGCAAACATGAATGTTTTGTCATTATTCACCCTTCTGTTATTTCAAACTCATTATTTTCTTTGTTTTGCTGATTGTTAAGGGTGCTCTTTCTTCATTTAAAAGCAGACAATGGCCAGTGTCCGTCAAACTCCAAAAAACCCTGTGACACAACCATAAAGGTAACATAGAAGTACTCCATAAGACCCATGAGCTATATTTGAAGTCTTTGTGTCCTGGAATTTGTTAAATTTGTCATCATTAATTCTAAACACAGTTTGTTTTCATTTCCTGCTGTGTTAAATGTAATTCATATGGGTTTGGACTGACATAAGTGTGACCAATTTACATTTTTCGGAGGGCAAATTTTTCTTTAACCCAGAATTTCTTTGAATAATTTCCACATACATTACCATTCAAAAGTTTGGAGTTGGTAAGAATTTAAGTTTTTTTAAGGATTTTTTTTTTTTTTTGGTTCACCAAGGCCTTTTTTATTTGCTCAAAAATACAGCTAAATAATATTGTTAAATAGTATTACAATTAAAAATAACTGTTTTATATTTTAATGTATTTTAACATTTAATTTATTGCTGTGATGGCAAAGCTGAATTTTCAGCAGCCATTACTTCAGTCTCTGCTGTTACATGATCCTTCAGAAATCATTCTAATATGCTGATTTGGTGCTTAAGAAACATTTCTTATTATCATTTAGTGAAAACACAAACTTTGTGCTGTTCAATATTTTTGTGGAAACTGTGAAAAGACAGCATTTATTTTAAATATATATAAATGTTTTGTATCATTATAAATTTAATGCATCATTGCTGAATAAAAGCATTAAATTTACTGACCCCAAACTTTTAAAGGGAAATGCATGAGTAAGTGAGGATTTGTGATCTTGATGAGATGAAAGGTGTGATAATCAAATGTTTCCTGTAAGGTCTTTTATTCGGAGACATTTAAATTGATGGACATGGAAGTCAGCAGGACTGCGTTTGCTACATCATACTGCTGTGCCTTGCCAGGATATTTCATTAAAACGGAACGGTATTTATAGGCTATCTGTCTGAATAATTTATCTGAAAGTTGAAAAGGCTCAGGCCGAGAGCTAGCTAGGGCCGCGCAAAGCCTGTGAACAGCAGGCCTGTAGATGAAATTATTAGAGCAGAAGCTGTCTTCAAAGGAGAAGCACAAAGCAACGTATTTTACAGTGGGGAAAATTCCAGAGAGGCTTGTGTCTCATTCATTTTATCCTCTGATTACTTTCAGTAAATGCATATTTAAGAGTTTTCGGTGCTTCAAGTTTGCCCCATGCACATTTCTCAGATGATATTGGTTATTTTTGTTAAAGGCAATCGTTCAGTATTATGTGCTCGGGCTGATTTCACCATGCATAATTCAGAACGAAAAAGATTTGAAATTGTAAGTGGTGTTTTCCTGTTCAAAACTCGATCCTAGAGTGTTTCTAGATGGGCCAAAGTCGTAAAAGCCCACCCCAAGTCTCTATATATAGATCACTCTAATGATTTTATTTATTACAAAATAGAAGTGATGAAGCTAAATTGTGTTGTTATCTAGTTGTCTGCAAACATTCTCCAAAACCCATGAAACGCTTTCATGATTTTGTCTGGATATTTTGTTAAACATATTATATTGCCATCAAACCTTGGTGCAGATGGTAATCAAGCCTGTGAAATGGGTCTCTACTGCGATTGACTGTGATAAGCACTATGCAATTGAAATATCATGAAATGTCACATAAATATTCAGCCTGCTCCTCTGCTGAGCTACGCCTGAGCTGGACAACAACAGCTGCGCTCTTACAACTTCATTCGGATCCAACCGCATCACCATAATTATGTAAATATGGTAATTGGGCATCTGTTGCCTGGAGTCATCTCACGCTCTGACAGCTTCTCACATGTCCTTTCTCTATCTCTGTGGTATTTCTCTTGGGTCTGCCCAATGAACTCAACATATGGCTTTGAGATGAAAGAATACAGAGACGCTTCGTAAATGATCATGATTCATATATGAAAGTGTTGCTTGAAGTGAGTGTGAATCATTTGGTTCGTGATTTGGTTCATTTAGAGGTGAAGTGTTTGTTTTCTGCTATATATGGACTGGATGAGTAAAATTCTAGTCTAATTAGTTGGCTGGTTTCTTTTAAATGTACCGCTTAGTGTTTAAATACAGTTTGTGTTGTAAGGGGAAGCAGGAAGGTTGATATCAGGTGAGCTTTCGAGGGAAATATCCTCCTGTGGCACTTTGCGATAAATCTTTAAATCCCTTTTAAGCTAGTCAGAGTCCCATCTCTCCATTTGAAAAGCTTCTCATCTCTCTCTTATGGGAGAGCCATCAGCCTCCAGGCAAACCGTCTGTCTGATCTCCCTATCTGTTAGTCTAGTAGTGCAACTAAAGCCAGTAAAAGCCACACCGCATCTTCTTTACATATTTGAAATAGTCATTAAGTTATCTGCTACTAATGAAATAGTCATTAGTAGCAGATAAAAGACAACATATGATCATCTACAGCATTTGTAACAGAATATATTCTTGCCCCTCTTGTTAGTATCTGGTGCTTGAGCTGCTGTGATGTCACGGTCATTCAAGTGAAAACCTTTCATTAACGCCTCGTGAGGAGGAATTCTCCACTCAATTAAGTGCGAGCGCCAGCAGCTTCAGCTAGACGTCATGCAGACGTGCGTGGTTAATGAGCGTGCCCTGCTGCCCACATGCAGGTGTGGGCAATAGTGATAGAGCAGCATAAGGATCAAAGATTCCTTCGTGCCGAAAAGGGACAGGCTGCCTTTGAAATGTGCAACGTGGTTCCTTTGGAGCATGTGTCCTTAAAGAGAGCAGATTTGTAGCTTTTATTGTTCCAAATTGTAGGGGAAACCAGGGCTTGTTTTTGACGCAGTACATATTTCTCAGTTTATTTTTGGAAGTAAATTTCTGTATACATTCCGTATAAGAAAAAAGATTCAGTTCATTTAAGACATTCACTGGAACATGTTATCATAAATGAAGTAAGATGTAAAAAAAGGGAGCCTGCTGATTATTGCAACTCATTGAAACATATTATTAAATTTTAAATTATATTGTAGTGCATTCACTCACAAAATTTTTGCATTCCCCCAAGAAACTTTGCATATACTTGCAAAAGCATTGAAATATAGCTTTTCCATCCATATCATATGCGTTCAGTCTCAAAAGTTTTCTGAGAAAATGCAGAAGTTTTGCAAACAAGCGCAAAGCTTTTTGGGGAATGCAAAACTTTTGCGAATTAATGCAAAACCAATCACACTGCACCATTTTTTTGAATACCAACCTAAGGTTCAACAAAAACCACCTTCCTGTATCTAAAATGTATCATAGGCTGTTTTATGGCTTTTTTGAAACATCATTTTTTAGTAAGTAATACAGTAAAACAATTATGAAACAGTAAAAAATACAAGACATCTTTGTTAGGGAAGCTACTTTGAGCTCTACTCTTTTGAAAAGGTAATTAGCAACACTTCTGATAATAATTCATTTAAATTAACCAGGTGAACTGATTCACCGTGAATCATTATGTGTTTACAGTTGGTAGGGTTGGTTACTTTAAAACAAACTGGTTTGATTGCTCTGTTGTGCAAACTCTGCTATCTGGGCCTTGGTGCACACCAAACAAGCGTGCCAAGACACCTGAAAAGGAAAACTGATCTAAGTGTGAACACACCCTTAATTGTTACCCAGTTTAGTGAATTTATTTCACTTATTTGCCCAAGAGCTTTTCCAACCATAAACTAGGTGATTAAACTCGACATAACAAGCACTGCTTGAGAAATAAAGCATTTGTGTAATTGAGCTTTTGACTCTAAACCCTGAAGTTGCTGAGATATATCCCTTGTGCCCTGAACTCTTTTATAACAATTAATTAAAATTCTTTAAAATGCCACTCGCTTACAGATATAGAGCCAGTGTTATCCATTTGTAACTATACTGTGCTATTGTGAGTTTTAAAACATTTTAACTGACGAAAAAGTAGACTGCCAGGCCTGTAAACATCATTAGCATTTGCTGTTAAATAAAAGATAATAGCATCGACTTTTGGACACGGGGGGCTCGTATGGCTCTGCTATCACATGTCTCGAACAAGGCAGCACGAGCAGCACATCACAAAACATCACAACATATAATATTCATATCCCCCAACTACACAGCCATTCAAGTGCATCTGAGGGTTTCTGTTTGTCATCAAACACGCCTGCCAACCATGTTACATCACATAACAACAGCACGACTGTGCTGTCTGTGCTGTTCATGCACTTCTAACCCACAAATGTTATGATTCAGCTCAAGATGTGCACATTTGAACTCTAATGATGAGAGACGTTGGACATCTGTTTTAGAGATGCACAGTAAACGGCAATATCTGATGCCTCTTACAAAATATTAGCATGCTCTGAAAGCATACAGTCGTTGTAAATTTAGGTTGAGTGTAAATCCATGTGGTTGTTTCGTGAGAATATAAGGCTTGAAGAACTGAGAATAGTGCTGACTGTTCACTTGAGCAAAGAGCACTGATAAAATATTTATATGTGTGTTTTTGGTTCCGAAGGCAATGGGAAATGTAACAGTGAAAGCTCAAATCTGTCTGAGAAAGTAAAAGATAAATGACTCAAACAACACTGGATCTTGCATGTCTTGCAACTAAATGTTACACAGGATGTTTGAATATGTGCAAGTAAAAGATAAGGTGGATGTGAAAAAATTTAAAATTGAAGAATATAAATGTACACTACTGTTCAGAAGTCAGTAAGATTGTGTGAAAGAATTTTTCTTCCGCAAGGATATATTAACATCAAAACTGCAAGGTAAAGACTTTTAATTCAGTAAAAAATAAAAACAAAATAAAAAATTATATATATATATATACATCAAACACTGTTCTTTCGAACTTTCTATTCATTGAAAAATAGCTGTAGATTTTGAATATAGTATACACAAGACTATTAACTACTTTTATTTATTTATTTTATTTATGTATGTATTTATTTATTTATTTTTTGCAGCCTGACAACCCTGGTCACTATATGCATTCACTGTATGGAAAAGAGCAGTCTGAACATTCTGCTTAACGTCTTTTTTTGTGTTCCACGGAAGGAACAAAAGTCATACATGTTTGGAGCAACATGAAGGTGATTAAATGCAGGAAGTAAAGTAAAAGGGAAAAAAATGCCATTTTTTTCTGGTTTGCTGGATCATTCCCTGTACACAAATATGATTACTCAAAAACCCTTACAACAGCAAAAGTGTGCTACAGCTCAGCTTGCTCTCATCATTAGTTCAAAAACACGCTGCATGTGTTTAACTGATATAAATGCTTTGGGCACCACTAACATTAAACACTGGACTGATACCAGCTCCTCTCTCCCAAAATGTTGTAGGCTATTTAAACATTAAAATGCAGAGAGCAAATCTGACCGAGGCTCTCTTGTGTGAGGAGCCGTTTACACACGACACATTCTTGCATTTAAAAACAGCTTGGCACAGTGCAGAGGTATAGAGCAGAACACAGAGATCCCAAAGCACGCTTTTAAAAGTTAAACTTCTTTTTACTTGACAGAGACGTTAAAACTTTGCACTAATGCTGGAAGACTCTAAAAGCAGTGTCACTGCAGTCAAAGTTGTTCAACTAGTGCATGTTTACATAGATAATAATTTGATGGACACAAAATTGCACTCTGTGTGAATGGCCTCTAACAATAATTTATTCGCAGATATCTGAAAACGTGTTTCAAATGCCAAGTACTTGTAGCCCGTCACATTGTAAATGGTATTAACATACTTATAATAAAATATGATTCTTTTTTAATTTATATACTACTGTTCAAAAGTTTGAGGTAAAGTTTTTTGAAGAAGTCTCATCAAGGCTGCATTTATTTGATCAAAAATACAATAAAATAGTAATATTGTGAAATATAATTTAACTGTATTCTATTTTAATATATTAAAAAATTTATTTTTCCTCTGATGGCAAATTTACGGTTTACTAGTACATATACATATATTACAATACTGAATCATTTATATTTCAATATATTAGAGTGGCAATTATTTCTTTACATCTTTGCAGTGTACTTTCCATGTGATTTTGGTCTACTGTATACCTAGTCATAAAAAAGCACTTTCTGCAGTATAAAAGGAGTAGTTTTGGTAGATGTGCACTCTGTCCCCTCAGGCTGTCAGCTGGGTCGCTATTTTTAGCGAAACGCCTTTGCAATTTAGTTGAACAGTGTGCACAAATGTACTCCGTGTTTCTATGGGCTTTGGGCACGCGTGCTTCGTGAGTTTGACTTTAGGCCTTGCATGTGTACGCGAGTGTGTGTTTTCGCTGCTATATTTAAAGAACATGTCCATTAGGACCGCTCTTCCTACCTCTTTCACATCTTCTATTCTCTGCTGTCCTGACTTTACACAACAGGAAATCCTGCTGCACTTTATAAATCTTCCAGAAAGAATACAAAGGCATTTAATAATAGCTACACGTTTTTTCTTCCATTTTTCTCTCCTGCTTTTTTTCCATTGCTAAGTCACTGAATCATGAGTCTCTGTCTCTCTCTTTCTCCGTCTCACTTCCACTTTATTCAACAGCATTAATAACTGAGCGTCCTTGGGAGGTTAATTAGAGGGAACTTCTGCTGGCATCCATATTTCAACAGATGCATGTGTAATTATCTTTTTAATTAGTACCCCATTACAAATCATCAGCCTTCACCTTGTGTTTAAAGACTTCTTTGTGGCTAGTGTAATGTCTTAATTAAGTGTCACATATAAGAAGCGGATGAGATAAATGTGTTTACTTCATTCACATTGCATTGTTTAAGATAGACTGCTGTTTAGGTCATATTTTGGGGGATTTGTTTACATAATTAGGTGGTCCGAAGGACTATCAATTCATCAAGGAGAATTTATAATGCCACTCGAAGTGGTTATGAATGACATTGTAAGTAAACCCACAATATAGCATAAGACAGTGCAGAAAATCCTTAAAGAGCCATTTATGCTGGCATTTTTAGAGTAAAGGACAGATTGGAAATATTTCTCCAGATGCCCACAAAGGCTACATTGACAAATGAGACGAAGCCCAATAGGGTGACATTGACTAAGAACCAGGAAGTAAGGTTATCAGCTACAGAACAGGAAAGCTATCAGAGGTAATAAAGAAGCCGGGCCTCTGGCAGG
>JAFVLL020020892.1:0-15537 GCA_021397915.2 Tor tambroides | reverse complement strand
GGCGGGTTGCGCGGAGGATTCGTGGATTTTTGCTTGACAGGCACCAGAATCTTCAGTTGGATTAGTTGATTGGTTTATTTATGGGGGATTTGCATTTACCTACTGAAAAATGCCTTTTGCCAAACGGATCGTTGAGCCCCAGCTGCTGTGCAGACATCCCATCCCTAATGATGAAGGGTTGCTGTTCGAGGATCTGTGCTCCATCACCAATGTGGCTCTATCCCGGACCCTGCGGCAGCTCTCCGACCTGTCCAAACACGCCTGCTCCTTATTCCAGGAGCTTGAGAACGAAATAATCTCCTCAAACCAACGGGTTTGGGCTTTGCAGAACAAAATCGGCAAAATCCAGCAAACCGCCAGTGCGCTGGATCCTAAACTGGAGGCTGTGCGTAAGTAGACCATTACGCGTAAATTATGGCTTGGAGATTTTATACACGAAAGTGTGATGTTTTGCAAATTATTGGAAAAGAATGAATGAATATGGTGGTTATATGTATCAGGTCACATGTAGACACTGCCTCGAAGCTTTGCCTGGCAAATTATAATGTGTCACACGCCTGTATGCGTAACCAACACCTGCACCGTGACCGGTTGCGCTTTTCGCTCCGAACCGAAAAACGTCTTGCCCCGCTGCATGTTGTTTTTTGTTAGTCTAAATGTGTGATCGTTAAGATTTTAAGACGTTAGGAGACAGTCTGGGTCGGAGACAGTGTTTGGAGAGAGGGGCGTGTATGTGCCATAGCTATTTCAATACCACTGCTTATTAAAATGGATAAACGCAACAGCTATCTCTGCACTGATATATAACATGATTTTCATTTTATTTTTTTCGAGCATAGTAATAAGGAATCTGTAATGTCTTTAAAACGCGTAATTGCATAATCACATTCGGCTGCGCTAGGGTTTTTTTTTTTGTTTGTTTGTTTTTAATTATTATGCTTATTTTTGCACATCCTATTATAAAGACGGTGTAACATAAAATAAAACATTTTGTCCTTATGTCATATTAAACTAGCGCCTACCCAGCTGCTCCAACAGAATTAAATGCAAGATAAAGGATAAATCTAACCTAAAGGTTATCGTGATGTGACATTTAAACATGATGAGACATGATATCTTTTTCTCCCTCAAATAAAAATTTTATGAGAAAACTAGGCATTTTACATGAAAATTCCAGGTTGGGTGTGGAGAGAAAATAAATATGCCAGTTGCTTGGATTCAGCACTAAATGCAAAGCAACATCCACCTCATATCCATGATGCCCAGTGAAAAAGGGGTATCCATAACATATGTGATTTAAAAAACCCTTCTTCTGCTTCATTTCAACTGCATGGGCCGATGAATCCAGGCCCCTGCTTTGAAATAAAATGCTACAGCCTCAGCGCCCTTGTCAAGCCTCTGAGGAGATCATAGCCTCATGTGGATCATAGCCTCAGAGCTGGGTGCTACTGTATAGCTTTAATTATAAGAGGATGTTAAGCTGCATTGCATGGGGATAAGTCCAGTGCATAGATACAGCACTGACAAGATGGATATTTCCCCCTCCACTGAGGCAAAATAAAAACAAGCACATTTACAGACACATGCAATTAGTTCAAATAGTATTTTCATTTCGATGCCACGTGACGTGTTTTGAACCCGGCCACGTCCAGGAATAAACTGATTTGACCCAAAAAAAGATTAAGCCATGTAGGTCAAGCTAGGACCTGCTGAAATAATCTCTTTCTACCAGAGTGATTATTACCATCGGACCAAAACTACTTCACCCCTACAGCTCTCACAGTCATTGCTCTGCTCCTTACAGAATCAGTGTGCAGCAGTGTGTCATTTTTGAGGACTCGTTGCTATTTGTCATGTTAAGGGGTTCATAGCATGCCATGGCCTTGTAGCTTGGCAGAATAAGGTGAAACTGGCAGTGTGTCAGGATTTATTGGCGTACCTTGCTAGACTGACATAATCCCCGTCAGAATAAGTCAGTGTTTTCTTCTTGGCAGAAATCAAAGGGCATTTGACATATGAGTTTTGCTTTGATTGATTGATGCACTTAACGTTAGATGACAAAGATGTTCTTGTTTAATATGCCATCATAGTCCACAGTTTATAAGAGCGCCAAACTTAATTTGATCATTGATGAAAATAATAGTCATTGTATTGACCACAAGCTCTAATTCAGACTCACTGTTGGTAAAAGCCTTTATAATTAAAATAATTTAAAAATATAAAGATAGTTGCATGTGCATGTGTTGCTGCCGTAAAGCAGTCTGCCTTTTTTGTGGAATTTCGTACCCGCTTACCAATCTTATATACTCCCAGAAGGAACAGCCGTATTTGAGTGAGCGTGAGAAAAAAACCATAAGCCATTCGCCTTATTAGAAGTCAATGTACCTTCAGAGTGATCTTGAAACTGATATTTCAAGGTTTAAAAAAGGACGTACAATTGCTTGAACTATTTAAGCATTAGTTTTTCTTCTGGTTCTTGTTTCATGAGTTCATGATTCCCTAAATATCTATATTAAATCAACATTATGGTGATGATTATTTTCACTTTACCCTCCAAAAGGCTTGAGTTCCCCAAACATCAAACACCACCTAAAGATGGTCAGAGCTTTACGTATACTGTAGTGTGGATTTCTGAGTTGAGCCCAAAATCCTGAGATCTCCAAAAGCCTGTTTCACATCAAAAAGGTACGGTTCATCCCTGGTGTTATCCTGTAGTCTGGTTAATGTAGATAAAAGCAACTAATTCCCAAAAATGATGGAGTATGGACTATGTGTGTGTTTGTATGTCTTGTGATGAAAGGAGAACAGTGTTATGCTAAAGCCGGTTGCTGTGTCTGACTTTGCAGTCAAAATAAAAAGATTAAAAGCAAGGGGTTTTCGGTCTTAAGCTTTGAGGAGCACAAACTTATGCTAGTCTGTAATTTTTGCATTCTTTAACAGACAGAAAAATATTGAGTTTCACTAAAATTTAGGAAGCTGTATTTTATGTTTGCGAATGAATTTTGACAAATCAGTGAGAAAAGGTGGAAAATTAAGAAATGTGACCTTGTGTTTGATTGGAAGACATTGGTTGTAAAGAGTTTTGATGGGAGTCTCCAACTGTCTCGTTGTGTGGTTGACGCGTGTGTCATAGCCCTTTATGGCTCAATTAGTGTAAACGATCCTTATCCCATAATTGCAATGTATTGTCTTGTTATTCCAGTGATGGCATGTGGTGCCAGGAACGACACCCTCCTGAATTTGAATGGACAGTTGGCCTGTAGGCATGGCCCTCATACAACTTTACTTGTGACCTTTGCTAACTTGCCTCTTTAGATTCACTCCAGAGCAGGGTTGTTTTACTAAATCTAAAAAAAGACTATATAGACATTCAACTTATAGACACACAACTGTATAGACACACAACTTATAAGACAAGGTTTTCCCAAGGAAACCTTGTTGCAAACATCAGCCTTTGGAAACACACTGTGTACAGCACAGTAACTCAGTGTTACAATAAATAGACATAAGGGACAATAAACAGTCTATATATACAAACAATAGACAAAGTCAGCATAAAACGACTAGTGCAACATCCTGTAACAATTTTGAGAATTGTTGTTATTGTAATTGTTTTAAAATAGCTGGAGTGAGGTGGATTGTTAAGGTGTCTAGAGCTACATATGATGCAATGTATGTGCAATACATGGGAAAGGGGTCCATAGGAGTCCTGTTGCTGTGTCATGTGTGTGTAAACTGTCAGAAAGTGTTGCTGACGGTTCTTACCACCTGAAACTGAGGTATTTGCATAAATGCTCCTTAGACTTGGTCCTGCCCTGTTCTTTTAATAAGGGAGATTCATTCCTGAAATCTTTAAGCAGTGCATTAAAAGTGATGATAAGTGCATCACATTGCATAACAGAACAGAACAGGAAGAGCTACAGTACCTCACACAACATTGTGTCTAGTCTTGGATCTAATCCATTCTGGGACCGTTTTCTCTTTCTATCCTAGAAGTAAGAAGGCCTGTGATCTGGCCTCCCCATGCAGCGAGGATGGGTAGAGATTACCTTGCCTGCCCCCGGACCTGTTTAATTAGACAAGATCTCTCCCAGAGCATACAGCCATTTGCAGGTTTTACTAATGAAGGGAAAACACCAGACTGAGGAAAGTCGATGAGAAACACTTTTGACTTGTTACGTTTAACACCCATGCCAACGTGTTTGAGACTGGAACAGTCTCAACTTCATACTGTTGAAAACTGCTTCTTTAAGACATGAGGAAACCTCTGATGTTGAGCTGTTTTTATTCATAATTCTTGCATAAAAGAACTCGGTGAAAACATAGGCTACATGTAGCGTTATAAAAATACTAGTGCTGTCAAACGATTAATCGCGATTAATCACATTCAAAATAAAAGTTTTGTTTACGTAATATATGTGTGTGTACTGTGTATATTTATTATGTATATATAAATACACACACATGCATGTATATATTTAAGAAAACATGTTTTATTTGTATTTTAAATATATATAATATAAATTATATCAATATAAATATATACATGTAAATAGTTTCAAAATATATACTGTATGTGTGTGTATTTATACATACATAATAAATATACACACACACATATATTACATAAAAACATTTATTTTGGATGCGTTTAATTATTAGGTGCTCTAATTTAAAGTATTTAGATAAAAATATCAATAAAATATTTTATGCATAATTTGTATTACATTTGTGCAATGTAATAGCACATATAATTTTTTTATTATTTTTTTTTTTTCCATGCCAGCACACAAAGGAAGAATAGTAACCTGGCCTGAAGGAGAGGGGTTCTAACCTTTTAACAAAGCCCACTGCAGCATCCACTCTTTTTACTCTAAGAGCACCTGGAGCCAAATTCATTGTATTAAAGCTTTAATAGCCCATCACCACACATAGACATACCCATAGGCCTTCCTACCCACATGCACTAGTGCACATTTACACCATCAACAGAAAAAGATTTTTGATTGTTTGTACTGATAAACATACATGCAAATGTAAGTATGCATCTAAAAGACACAGAGCACCCCAGAAAACGTGCACTCCATCTTCCATTCTCTCTCTGTCTTATAATAGGTCGAAGGCTAACTTGCTTGTTTCATTTTGATAAGTATCATACATAAATGAATCTCAGTGGCCTGGAATTGAAGTAGCTATGAACGGCACATCATCCTCTCAGCTCTAGGCCACTGTGTGCTTAGATCTGATTGGTCAGATTCAGAGAGCACTGCAGCCCATGGTTTAAATACTCAGAGTTTGCCCACCATTAGCACACATAGTCTTAGAGAACAAGTCTACCGTGAGCACTTGTACATTGCCTCCGGTCAATAGAAGTATATGCATGCTATTACTTTTGATGTTTTGATGGTATTAAGCTGATGTTTGATCTAAAAGCAATATGTTGGTAAAGAGGCAACTTGCATTATTTATTATACTTCTTTTTTTTTAAACTAAGGTTTACTGAATAAATAATGTTCATGTTAGAATTCCAAATGCAGTATATCATGGAACATTTAGATGCTTTGTGGAATGTGGGAAATTTGGCCTGAGAAAGGCATGGAAAACATAGCTTACACTTTAATTAAAATAAATAACCCATTTTACACATAATGTGTCAAGAAAAAAATCTATTTACTTTTACCTTTAGTGTTTAGGATGTGAAATGAAGCTCTTTTGTATGGAAGCCTGTTTCCACAATGGAGTAAAAAAAATAAATAAATAAATAAAAAGTGTAATTGCAATTTTCTCAAAGTTTGTCTCTGAAATATGAGTTTATATCCCACAATTCTGATATAAACTTGCAATTACCAGAAGAAAAGTCCAAATAGTGAGATGTAAACTTAGAATTCATAGGAAACAAGTCAGAATTATGAGATGTAAATTTGAAATTGTAAGAAATAAAGTCAGGATGACACTTTACTTAAAGCTTTTATGTATAATGCATTATAAAAGTAGTTTTAATTAATTAATTATGCCTTATAATGCACTGTACAATCTCATGAATAATTGTAACCACATTTAATACATTATAACACTTATCAGTTCATTGTTACACTGTGCATTTTAAATTTGGTTAGAATTATTTACAACAAGACATAATGTATTACAACACACATTATGAATAATTATAATGCATTATACCCTTTAATAACCCTTGCATAATACATAAAGGTTTTAAGTAAAGTGTTACCAAACTCAGAATTCTGCATGTTCATGTTTTTCCATTCTATGTTTACATCTCACAATTTTGAATTTTTTTCTCTGAAAAACAATTGTAAGATAAAAAGTCGCAATTACCTTTTTTGAACAACCTCCATAGTTTTGAATCTTTGTTTTCAATAGAGAGAATTTCTAAACAGAAACCATATTTATTTATTTATTTATTCATTGATTTATCTACTGCATGTTACAACCCAAAATCAGAATTCCTGATTTTCTCATGTAATATAACATTTTTTTACTAATGCATGGTGTAATTTGAGTTGTTCTCTATAGTTCTCTTAGCCTTGGGGCTGGGCTGTCCATAACATAGAGGTTTACACAATGGAATGGTAAGGTGGTTATACCACTTCCTTTCAGGTAATTTACAATAGAGTCCAGAAAAAGGGGAAGTGACACACTCAGGTTATAATTTACTTCAAATATAAGCTCAAAATGAACTATTAGGTATAGGTTCAAAGAAAGAGAGGAAAATATTTTTATGGTCTATCGGGTGCTTTGGGTTAGTGTCAGGAGTTTTTATGCTGACCTGTACCTCTGCCTGCCCCAGCAGTATTTAGAATAATTGTAGAATAGTTGAATCAGAACTCATTTTAGTTGAATCAAAATTATGTTTTGAACATGCTTCTTAAGCACCAAATGTGCATATTACAATTATTTCTGAAGGACCATGTAACACCTAAGAGTGAGTAATGGCTGATGAAAATTGTGAAATATTTTAAACAAGAAAACACTTATTTGAAATTGTGAAAATATTTCAGAATATTGATGTTTTTACTGATGTTTTGGATCAAGTAAACACACCCTTGGTCAGCATAAGACATAATATGATATATATTGTATAGGTGGCAACCTGTGCTGTCACTCGTTCAGACAGCTGGTTAATGGCAGAGTTTAAATCCTGACCTCATGAATAATTAGTAAGACCAGCAGGTCTGGCGTGAATTATTGTTTCTTTCATTTCCATTAAAAATTCATAAACTAAGCGTATACTTGGAGGGAAATGGTTCAAGCCACAGAGGCTACAGAGTTTGAGGGATGTATAGCAGAATCGACCTTCCAGCTTTCACTGATACTTTCTCAAGACTAAATTAAACCAATAGATTATTCAACCATTAGGACCGCAGTGTATTCACCTTACAAAAATGGCATCCACTCTCTGTTCCGACTTGTTCTGAGTGGAAGCCCCTTTCCCACATTCTACAGTGCCCCCATCCTAAAAGGAAGAGCACACCGAGCACAGACACATAATGAAGTCAGAGAGCACCTGTGTATGTGGGTTAGAGGTGCTGCGTCTCTCTGCCAAGGAACATGACTGGTTGACCCTCAGCAAAGCATCACTGTTCTTTAATATTTCAAGCTTGACTAATGTTTTGTTTGCATTTCATTTAAATCAAATGAACATAGTAAAGGACAGATAGAAGAGTCAAATATATTTTTTCATTAATGAGTGAAATATATTTTTAATCAACATTTCTCTGCCATATGCAATCTGGGATTTCATTCTCTGGGTTTTCAAATAGTACAGTAGACTTATAGGTTTCCTTTTAATTCTCTGTATGAAAAAAAATCAATTAAAATTTACAGTATGTAAGGATCATAAAGTCAACATTTTTTGCTTTCTGCCTTCTAGCCTTCTCAGTGCTCTATTTTTCCCTTAGAGTTGGTCTACTTCTGCATTTGACAGTACTTTTGATGTTTAATGCACTTTGATTTTCACTGGAGACAAGGCTCATCAAGGCTCTCTGTGAGGCTTGTCTGAGAACTGTTCATTGTGATGGAGAAGAAATCCGCATCCTCTTAAGACAAAGCCTGAGAAATAAAGGTTGAGCTGAGAAACAGTCAAACTGGAAGTATATTGTGAGCTATATGGACCAAAACAGTCACCATTTTGTTTAGACTGAAAGAGAGAGGCAGATTTTCTTGAGAAAACAAATTATTGTTTGTTTATAGTTATGTACTGTAAGTTAAAACGAAAATAAAAAAAGTAAAATACCAGATGATAAATGATGCAGTAACATTATTATCAGGCATAATCTAAATCTGTCATTTCTGAAACACTGTTTTTATTTTTGGGTTCAGCACACCAAGATGCACCAGTCACCATGTCTGAAGATCCCTAGTAATATATAGGGATGTTTGGCACAGTGAGCAATTATCATACAGTTTCCCCAAATTATTCCATGTGAGCTTCATTCCTCGGCCTAAATGCTTTTAGTCTTGGTGAAAGAAATGTGTCCTGTGATCAAATATAAATGGACAGAACCTTTTCTCAGTTGGGAATTGTCACCATATCTCAACTTTAAGACTGTTTGTATCAGTTTCGTGCTGCTTTCAGTGCTTGTCTACAATAATGTAAAAAAAGTATAGTGTTAATATTGTGTTGTATAGTGCCCTAAATTTTTTTTTACATTGTCCTGGTTCAGGACATTCTTAGCCTGTGCTAAGAAGCTTTTCCTCATTCGAAAGCGTTTCCCTGACCTCAACAGAGAAAAAAGACCATTATTAGGATGGCTAAAGGTCCTTCATGATCTTCCTGGTTTTGGTACAGCATCGTTTGCTGTAGATGGATTCCAGGTCAGGGAGTTCAATGCGAATGGTGCACTCAGCTGATCGCACCACCCTCTGTAGGGCACATCTGTCCTGCTTTGTGCTGTTTCCGAACCAGGCTATGATCTTTCCTGTCAGGATATTCTCAATGGTGCAGGTGTAGAAGTTTCTTAGCCCTTTGGTGGGCAGTTTAAAGTCTTTTAAGCATCTAAAGGTGGTACGTTGACGGGCTTTCTTCACCAAGGTGGTAATATGATCTATCCATGACAGGTTGTGTGAGATGTGGACTCCTATATATATATATATATATATATATATATATATATATGCTCCTCAAGATTTAGACCAACCTATTTTGTATTTAAATAAAGCGTTCACAGGCAAATTTGCTTTATGTATTTCCCCGGCGTCAAAATCAGGCACATATAAATGTCAAGAAACACGATTCCTGGCTGCATATCAATATCCATGGACCACTGGATATTTGGTATTTTGTAAAGAACACGATATCGAGTTCAACGACCTTTAGTTTAAACTGATAGTCATTTGTTTTACTCGCATTTGCGCAGTTTCCCTATTACATCCATTCATGCAGCAGGCTCTTTTGCCACTCAGTCCGGCTGAGGGGGTGTGTTCCGGCGGGAAAGTGATGTCAATGCATACCCTCTAGTGAACCACTATTTGGAGTCAGTTCTTTACAATGAATCTGCCAAATGTGTTCAAGAAATCTGAATGGATTCTCATTTCCGTCTCAGAATCGTTTGGAGTGTTTCCCACTCAGTAAACAGAAAACAGACAACAAAAAGAGCAGTAGATGAAGTGGATATTTACCTACAGTCAGTTAAAACCAAACCTACAAATGCATTCTATCGTCTGACATTGATGAAAAAGCTATTGATTATGTGTGTTTTTTTTACAGTTTTTTTTGGCATGTGAGTGAATCTCACTGAAGTATATATGTACCTCTGCATTTCAAAACACCATGATCTTCACAATGAACTCCATGATAAGATATCTTGTTAGTTCAGACAGAGGGGAAGCTTCTAGCACACTTGAGTTTTTCTTGCCTGTGTTTACATTCAGACTATAATCAAGTCTTCTGCCTGTGAGCTGCCAGTAATCTCGGCATACCTTTGATCACACAGCTACAATGATGAAACAAGTGGAATTCATACATGTCAACTGGATGAGCTATGCTTCAGTCATTTTTTTTTCTCCCTCTCTCCTTGTAGATACACAGCTGGAGAGAGACAGAATTATGTTGATTTAGCCCTTATATTCGCTCTTTGATGATGTTCTGTCAGATTACTCTGGAATGTCTGACGCCATTCTCAGTAAATTTATTTTTATGGCATATAGCAATGCTCAAGAATTTGGGTAATTTTTATACCTCAAAAGGACACCTTGGGAAATCATTAACCACCTCCCTCGATGCACTGGATGTATGGATGGGTTAAACTGCAGTTCGACTCGAGTTGGCGATCTGCCCAGACTAAGCAGCTATGCATGCTCCACAGACAGTGAGAGACTTGTCTGTCATGATTTCTTAATTCTGTCTATTACTTTTAGTCATAAAGATCTAATAAAAACACAAAGGGGCTTTTTGTTAAGTTTATGGATATTTTCAACCCTAAAATACAACAGAATGTAATGTGTAACTCAAGATATGGGTAAAATACCTGTGAAAAATCAATACAAATACTTTAATTATTCATTTATTTAGACATTGGGCCAATTTCAGACTTCGCCAATAGCATAAATTTGTAATTATAACAAGCTGTTTACTGGGGAATTGACTAGTTTGTCTGCACAATGGAAGACTGAGAGGTCAGTGGGAAGCCTAGTAAAAGTGTGTGGGAAACCTGTTAGATAACAATTACTTTTTGCATTTCCATTGGTGCTGCTATTGGCATAGAAATGACAAAAATCAGTGGGAATCCTCACTTTCTCAGTGACTGAAGGAAAATCTCTTCTGTGTCAGAGGAACAGAAGGAGGAGAGTTTATTTGGCTGCTTCTGCTGCAAAAGAGCGGTCGGTCTCTGAGAGAGAAAGAGTGAGGGAAAACAGAGAGGAAAAACTTGGCTGATTGAGTCACAACAGAGGGAATAGCCGTAATTAAGACAGACAGACAGAGGGAGAGAAATGAGAGAGGGCTGTGATGATGACAGTGTATCAAAGCTGCAACAGTAAACAGGGCTGTTGTATTTGAGCCGTCTTTAATCTACACTGATTGAATCAGTGGGAGTCAGTGTGCAGTAATTCTATTGCATTGTATGGACAACTTTCATTTGAATCTGAATTTTATTTTGAAATGAGTTTTTAATAAAATCTTTAAATCATTACATTAAAATATTTTGATTATTATAACTTTTAATATTATGACTATTAATGTTTTGATATTGTAACTTCTAATAAAAGAGTCCAGGTGATATGCTAAACAAATAGATGACAGTCTTGTCTGAAATAAAATACTAATATGGACTGTATGGCAACTCATCTCTTACTTTGTGTAGAAATTAATATTTTTGTGTGGCTTTTAACTTTTTAAGGACAATTTAATGCTTTCTTAAATTAAATTAAATTAAATTAAATTAAATTAAATTAAATATTAAATAAAATAATAAAAGATTTATAAATACATGCAAGCTGTGTCTAAAAAACCTTTAGAAATTAATTTAGAAATTTAGAAATAAATATTTATGCTTTTTTATTTTAAATGACACTAACTTTTAATGACACTAATGCTGGCTCAAAATCAAATCAAATATGTAAGCTGTGTTTAAAATAAAATATTAATATTTAAAGTGCCATTCATTTACAGTAGATTGTATGGACAGCTGATGGCTTATTTAATGAAGAAATTCATATTTTAGTGTGATGCTTTTTAATGCTGGCTTAAATTATAAATTATATTATATTATATGACGATAAAAGGTGTGTATAATACAAAAATCATATTGTATAGTGAATAACTGTCCACTGGAAAAACATTTTTTCTTTGGGCTTGGACAAGCTTTCGTTTGCTATATTTATCTCTTAACAAAAAACACATGCCACTTTGAGAATGGAAAGTGAGCCAGAAAAACAACTCCTTCTTATGTAATAGTTCTAAACTGAGTTTTGTCTTTTGTGGGACTTTAAAAGCCTTAGGAAATAAATCTCTGCAAGTTTTGACCATGTCCAAAAACCATTGCACTGTGAAGCATTATAGAGTGTGACTAAAGACATACCGTACCAAAATACGTCATCTTTTTAAAGAGATTTCAGGAACATTCGTGCTGACCTGTGGCATTGCAATTGTTTTTTTTTACCACACACCTTTTAAACATGAATGGACTGGCTGTTTATTTGATTTATAACAAATCCCTTGTGTTTTTTTTCCTCGCTGCTCAGGTTTCAGGAGAAAAATCTGTATAGGTAAGTTGTTTGTCAAATGTTGATGATAGCATTAGACTCTCTTTCTGTAGCAAAGACAGTCGACCCCATCTGTAGATTATAGGTGTACGTATATATGTGTGGTTTGTGTGTGTGGTCTTAAACCAGACCATTCTGTCAACAGATTGCCTTTAGTAAGCATCTTACAGTCTTGTTTACCTAGTCTGAAGGACAGCTGCCCATACTGTTTCTAAAAGAGACATCCTGGAGGTCACATGATGCTGTCATTATATCTGGACAGATATAGGGATATCAGCATGAACAGATCAAGAGCGGCTTAAGTAGAACAGACACTGAAAGCAAAGCGCAAATCCAAGCTCATTAATTCAGGAATTAACTGCTATTACTCCATTACTGGGGCGCAAATTAAAGCAATCTCCAGCCAGGACGTTGAAGTGTGCTGTCCAAACATCCCCTGCCGACGAGTCAGTATGGATTGTCTTTTTGACTTGTCCTCAATTTGAGGTTTCGTCAAATGCTTCACCAGAGAAGAGGTAACATGTTTTTGCTTTGTTTTTTCCATGTCAGAGCAAGTAGGATACAGTATGGTTGCTGATGCATTATCAATTTATATTACATTTACAGTACTGTTTAAAAGTTTTTGGTCAGAAATACATATATATTTTAGTGCTGTCAAACGATTAATCGCGATTAATCGCATCCAAAATAAAAGTTTTTGTTTACATAATATATGTGTGTGTACTGTGTATGTTTATTATGTATATATAAATACAAACACATGCATGTATATATTTAGGGAAAAGATGTTACATTTATATATTAAATATGTTTATATATGATATAATTTATATGAATATAAATATATACATGTAAATATTTTCAAAATATATACATGCATGTGTGTGTCTTTATATACACATAATAAATATACACAGCACACACACAAATTTTATGTAAACATAACACATGGCCCTCTCACATTAAATTGCTTTACAGATCTATCACTTTTGCCACTCAGAAATGTTAACGCAATCGTGCTGTACGTATCAGAAGTTCCGCGCTCTGGCCCACCTCTTTCAACCGAGCCGGGGCGGCTAATCGAATCGCGCCTGTTCACACCAGGCTTTGGGGGTCAAACACGCTCGGGCACGGTTCAAAACGCCTAGTGTGAGTACAGCCTCTCCCGCATCCCGCACATACGAGTCTCTACCCGGCTGCAACCACACTCACCCATCAAGTGTTTTGGCACACTGTTGTGTCGGGTCCCACGATAGTGCAGGTCAGAAGGTGCCTGTTATAATGTTATGATCGAGGCTCTGGACTCTGAGCATAACTTGTTTTTCTTTGACAAACTAAAAAATATTTTCTGTAAAAACGTTAATGCCCTGGCAGTGGCAGATAGCTTTGGATTTATGTTTAATTTGATTACATTAATGCTTATGTTGAGATTTGCAAGAAATATTTTAACTGCTACTGCTGTGTAAAAGGAATACTGCTGTAAAAAAAGCACCTTAATTGTTTAACGTGTTTGCAAACTAAATGTTATTGCACTTTTGTTCATATAGCGGTACCTTTAAATGAAAAAAGTGTGCAATACTCTACTTTTGCATTCATTATTTAATTTTGTGCATAACATTGAAATTAATCGCGATTAACTGCAGAAAAATCATGCGATTAATCGCGATTAAAAAATTTAATCGTTGCCCAGCACTACATTTTATACATTTAAATCATTTATTAAAATGTAATAAATAAAAATTAACAAATATATTTGAATAGAAAATGGGAAATTTAAATTGTAATAACATTTCACAATGTTACTGTTTTTACTGTGTTTTTGATCAAATAAATGCAAACATTTTAAAAAAAAAAATCTTACTGATCCCAAACTTGTGAAAAGTAGTGTATGTGAGTGATTATTGGTCATTATCACAAAATAAAATCTCCAGGACCCCCTTATTTTATTTTGAAAAGTACACTATATTATTTTATTTTTTAGTTTGTATTATTTTGTATTTTTTTTAAGAAAGAGACCATGCAGTAACATGAAAGACATGCACAGTTAACTAAATAACTAAATAAAACATGCACAATAAACTAGCACAGTTATTTAGTACATTTTAATTTCAGCCAAAATTCAAAAATATTTATCCAATAACAACCTATTCCAGAGATCTGTGTATGTATACATAATCCTAGACCCCCTTTAAGTATCTCACTTGAGGACACAATGGTGAAAGTTCACAAATCGTTCTTTACGGGGTTTAAACCTATAGTCTTTCAGTTACCAGCCCAGAAGGTCTTCAGCTTGTCTGAATTTGGCATCATGGAAAGACTTGAGTGACCTTTTGTCACTGTTCAGTGATTAGATTAGCTTTTCGTCTGATAATTCTTTAGGAAAGGATTTGGCCGGAGACAGCTGGCCCTAGATCAGTCTGTATGAGTTTATTTTTGCGTGGTCTGCTGAGTGGGCTGATATGTCGTGTGCTGACAGCAGTAGTGGCGTGCTGCAGGGCTGCAGGCTAGTGCAGCTGCTCCACTAGACAGTGTTAAAACACTGCATGCTGGAAACACACTCACGCTGCACCTTATACATGAGGATGAAGAGCCAAAAAAGAAACACTGAATGAAATATACCACCTAGATCATACTATTATAAATTAGAGCATGAATGTACAGAAGCTTCATTTGTCTGATAGAACCAGATCTACATCCACTCTATGATCAAGTAATTGAAAGTGACTATTTTTACTCAGTTGAATAATTACAGCTATGTCAAACTGTAATTAACTCGCCTTGTAATTTCCACTGGGTTCCCCTACCCCCCGCTTCACTCAGTGGTGTGTGTCATTGTGCGCGCAAAAATATATGTGCGCATGTTCGTGGGAGTGTGTGTTGTATTTAGGACGCGTCATTTTGCGTGAGGAGGGGGCTGCGTTACTCTCCCTGGGCGTGAAGTGCAGATCTGCCATATGGTTTTAATAGATCAAGCCGGGTGATCCTGAAACTAACTAAGGTCATTATATTTCTCTATCTGTGGCACCATCTGCTGTTGCTTTTGCTCGTTTGTTTATCCTGAATCTACAGATTTTAAAGCACAGTCTGACCGACAGTAGAATTATTACATGAATGACCAAAATGTCACTTTTGCACTGTATTAAAGTGACATTCAAGGATCATTCTGGCACCATATTGATTTACCTAAGGTCAAACTGTTAGGGTTAAAAGTCTTCATTTATTCACAGTCATGTCTTTCTAGAACAGCTACTACAGTTTGACGTAAAAAGATGTTTGGCTGAATGTTCACACACTGCTATTTTCCATACAGTGCAA
>JAFVLL020020890.1:0-41586 GCA_021397915.2 Tor tambroides | reverse complement strand
AAAAAGTTTCCATATGCCATGGTCTTGACCCAAATATTTCAAAGTACAGTAGTGTAATGTTGAACCTGGCACTGGGCAGCCCAGCACTTCAGCGCGGAGGCAAATGGTGCCATTGCTAAACCAGGTCTGTGGGTTGATGCGAATGTATTGTGCCACTGAGGGCTGGGGAAACAGAGCCAGAACCGGCGTCTCCAAATCTTCATTTCCGACAAAAACCTGCATCGAGATTCTCAGATCAGGAGAGACAATATAGTACACAACTAGAACAAAAAAAACTGTAAGACACATGAAGGAAAACATTACTTTACAAAGATAGGCTTTAAAGATTTATGTGCTCCTCTACTTTTATAAACTCTGAAAGGAAAACTCTGTGGTGCAGAGCTGACAAAAGTAGGTTACCGTTACTTATAAAACATAAACTTACGGCCTCCTCTGATCCATTCATGCAGGGCTGCCAGACTGACGAGTCATTACTGAACTGCACTTTATATGTGCGGACCCAGTTCAAACTACACACACAAATAAAGACAAACACAATTTTGGCAAGACGAATATAATGAAAATGCATACATCCTATAAAAGCTGACCCTTGTGAAAATAAAAAGTACACTTTAGCATACTTTGTAAAGAAGCACTTATTAGTAGAGTACTTATTACAGAAATAATATACTTTAAATGAATATACTTAAGTGCAAACTGAATGTAATGTTTTTTAAATGTAATTTACATTTAAATGAAAACGTATTATTATTATTATTATTACATTTTTAATGAAATTAGCTGAATTTCAGTGCTTTTTGAATCACTTAAGTAAACTAACATTGACTTTGATTTTACTTAAATGTCAATTATACTGAAACTTCTTGTTGTAAAATATATTTGTAATTACACATTTAAATGAAGTTGCAGTTTAATACATTTAAAATATATTAACTGCATTATCAAAATAACATGCTATAGTTAGAGCTAAAAATTATAATCAAGTAGTTTCCATGTGCTGTATTTCCTTAAAACACGACAAAAGATTATTGATGCAGTGATTTTAAATGTACTTTAAAGTAAGACATTTAATTTGACATTATTACAAAGTGCACTTTTTAAAAGGGTACTTAAGTTTGTAAAGAAACCTCAAGTAAATTTAAGTGGCCTTTTATTTCATTAATATCACATTATCTGCAAGTAAAGTTTTTAAAAAAAAATATACTTTTAAGTTTTGAAGTACACTAAAAGTGAACAATCAATACAGTTAAGTGCACAATTGTTTTTCACGATAGGTTGCTAAAACCAAACTGTCTAATTTAAAAGAGAACTGTGAAAGTTACAAAGTTACATAAATTAATAAATTACTTAAAAAAAATATGCCTAAATAAAAGTAAATAAAGTAATATACCAATGATACCAAATATTATAATAACATATCAATGGTTAGCACACCTATGGTTGAAATGATCTACCAAACAAAGTTTGAGTGTTAAATGGTTGGAGCTGATTAGTTGTAGAAAAAGAATAACCAGAGCAATTTCAACAGAGTTGAAGAGCAGAGCCTTGCAAGAAATCTAATAAAAGAATGTGTGTATGAATAATGACAGTGATGATGATCATGATGAAGATCAAAGACACACACTGACCTCCAGATAGAGTTTCTGCCCTGGAGGATGACGCCAGTAAAGAGTGTTGGTCTGAGAGCATTCAGCTGCAACCACTGCTCCTGATCCTCCACCCCAGCACACCACGCCCCGTCATACTCATCATCATCCTCCAGACCAGACTACACACAACATACGTATGCAAATTCACAACATGCCACATCAAAATCTACCTTCAAAATCTTCTTAAACAAACACACAGCGGGCTGACCTGTATGTTAAGGCGTCCTCTGTGAGGACCGAGCCCAACGCTCAAATACGAGGATGACTCCAACTGATCATCAGAGACTTTCAGAGACTCCAAACCCAGTGGTGGACAATCTGATCGATTGAGATTGAGACAAACAAATTTAACATTGATCAAGAGTTACTTATTAAGCTAGAGAGGAGACTGACAGTGTTTAGAACAAAGACTATAGAATAGACTTTGGTTTAGAAGCTTTATTTTTTAAAAGTTTAGGGAACTATTTTCTCTCTCTCCAAAGGGTTTCATATGGTTCTCTTTTGAAATTACTTCAAGAAGTAAACATCTTCTTCTGGTGGGAAACCAGGAATGCTGAGCTAGCAAATGTCCTACTGATTCACAGTTATTGCTTAAAACAAAGGCTGGTGAATCAGCATTTAAGCATTCCTGAATTCCCACAAATTCTTGACCTAATTTCCCCTTAAGTATACAGCCTGATATTAAACACATGCGATCAGAAAAAAAAAAAACCCTTTTGTAACACAAAAAGTAAAAAGTTATGCATTATACATAATGACTAGCATTTAGTGAATAAGTATGTGCTGAACAGATAATACTAATGTACTGAATAGACACCAGTGACTATTGGAATAAATAGTATGAATAGTGACTAAAATATTACTAAATATTAGTTTACCCTAAACTTCAGTTTACCTAAAATGGGTGACTTTCTTTCTTCTGAGGAACAACAAAATAAGATGTTTTAAAGAATGCTGGTAACCAAACTGTTTTGTACAACAACAAAAAAAGACATTTCTCTAAATATCGTCCTTTATGTTCCACAGAGGAAATAAAATTCACTGAACTATCACTTATACAAACATTTCAATGATCTGAGAAGAAGGTCATAGACAGACTCATAGTTATTTTCAAGGCATGTTATAACGGCGTGCCATACAGGACATTTAAAGAAAATTGTTCTGAATTTTCTTCCCTCAACTCTCAAGACTGATCATGAACTCGCCTGGTTTTGCTCCATGGGTCTCTTTGTTCATCTGTTCTCCACCTTCACTGGTATTCCTCTGCGCCTGAGTGTGGTCTTCATCGGGTTTTGCTGTGTCCAAACTTTCAGTAACATTCCCAGCCAGATTTAATATTGACTTTAAATCATTAGATTCAGATTTGGTAACATTATTATTAACTGTCTGATTTTCAGATGAAAGACAGGCATGTGCAATGCAAAGTATCATTGCAGCACAAACGTGTACTCTTTGCATAAGCATTTTCTTTCTCCAAAAACCTATATTCGAGTCCAAGGCTGCAGCAGAATTTAAAAGTCAGATATTGGAAGAACGCCCCGTAACATTAAACCAGACCGCCGCCACTACCGTATAGTGTAGAATAGACGCTGTGCAGACTGGGATTGTGTTGTCAAGAGAAGTATTAACCCTATAGAGTCTGCTTTCTAAACCTCTAGATTATTAACACGATCAAACTTTGTAAAAACATCGTTGTACACAATTTTCTACTCGTCCCCTGCCTTCTGATTGACAGTTCATGCTTTTTTGGTAAGTAAAAATAACTGTATTAATTAATTAATTAATTAATTAATTAGATCACGTTACAATTTAACATGCCAAAAACTCAAATTTCAGTCATCATATTGCATTGCATTATATATTTTGACCCCCCCAAAACTAATGAGCTTTGATTATAAAACTTTTTAAATATCATTATGTTGTTATGATTTTGGGGAGATTAGTGAAAACTGATAATTATATGGATAAGTCTGATCCTGTTATAAAAGTCTCAGAAATTCGTCTTACTATATTTTGTCATATAAGTGTTAATCATAAAACAACAGCGTCTGCACTAAATTGCATATTTTTGCACTTTGAGCCTCTTAATAAAACAGATTTATGATTCTTTCCACTATATCATACTATATGGGTCATAAAATATCCAACAAAAAAAAACACATACGCAAACTTAAAAATAAATAAATAAAAAGGTTTATAAAACTACTCCATTAAATAAATAAATAAATAAATCTGACTGATCGTATGCCAGGCTTTACAGGGTTAACACAGAAGACTAGTTTATGTTTTCATGTTTATACTGCTAATGTGGTCGCAAACGGTGTATCTCATCTCTTGTGTAGGCATGTTAAACATTAAAATGAACACTTTCTCTAAACTCATCCATCCAGTCAGTGGTATCATGAAAACATGCAAGAATTTGCTTGCATAACTATTTTTTATGTAAAACAGCAAATTTGCTAAAACAAACAAGCAAACAAATAAATAAATAAATGGTATTTTTGAGATACTGTAAGAATTTAAATGAGTCTACTTTACTCGTATGTTGTTTTTTTTCTGCTGAGTTAACATTATTGACTCATGCTATCTGTACTGTTCACTGTGTGTGTCTTTTGATTTTGGCGCTCAATCTAAACGCCTCTAGCGGCCGTTTCCGTGAACTACAACACGCGCTCGCTCCTCCTACCTACAGATGGCGGCTCCCCACAAACACAACAGCTCTTTCATCATGGAGTGTATCAAATAAATTTCTACAATGGCTGGTACGCATCGCATATCATTTTGTTATAATGTTTATATATATACATTTTACACTTTTCAGAGCTAAGTTAAATGGACGCGTAATGGTAAAGTCACCGCAACTCACGCGGTTTGACAGCTAGTCAATTTTGATTTACTAGTGTAACGTTACTTACAAAATGTACTATGTATAACGTTACATAACATTTAGTCAGAATTGGGCAAATTTTGTAAAGTTAGAGTTTCATGGGAGAGCTTATTTTCGTTTGATTGTGTACGTTAGTCGGTAAAGCCTCGTGCTGTAAGAGCATCTTGTGACTTGCAGCGTCTTCCGATAGACGGTCGGCTTTCTGTGTAACGTTAATTTATTGTTTACGGAAGGATTTGTCATAAAACATCAAGCACTTCGGCTGAAACAGCCTAGTTCGATGACTTGAACTGTTGTCAACTTGCCAATAGTTTCGTTTCTCAAGACTAGCATAGTAGCTTCTGTTCCCGCCCATATACATTTCAGTTACAAAGTACAAATAGTGAAAGTCAAAAGTCAATACAAATGAGAGGGATGCGCTGAAAGTAGGTATTTCCTTTTATCCATTTCTTTTCCAAGACCAACGGCTTTTCTCCATTGTTTTTCTTTTTACAGACACACCCCCACCTGATAGGAAACTGGAAGCATGTAGCACAGGTCTGTTGAATGTCATCTGTCATTGAATGTCATTTATTTCTATAAAAATACTGTAATATGCGGTGTGTATTGTAATGGCACAGACTTCTCAAAACAGGAATTGGTTATCTAAACAAATGCTATTTTGTAAGCGCACATGTAAGGTCACTTGTTTTAACACTTGATACATGCGTCTCACTTTGTACAGATCACTCAGAAGACTTTTTAAAGACACCAATCTGTGTTTCTTCAGTATAAAATGTCAAGTTTTCTCAAGCAGCACTTCACCTCTATGGGTGAGATTATATGTGGTATATACTGTACAGGGATGCTTGGTGTGTTGGGCCGCTGTTGATCTGCTTGTGGGCTTGCTGCGGTATGGCACAATGGTAATACTGGATACATTGGCTTGCAGATTTTTCCTCCTGTTTTCTAGACTCAAGCCTGGAATGCATTGCACGACGATTGCACGAAAATTACAATAGACTAGCCATCATACAATGAATGACTGACAGATGAAAACATATGTGTTCTAAAATCAGACCAAAATAACAAACATGCTTGATCCTCCGACTGGATCGAATCATAGTCTGAAGCTACATATTGGATTCTGTGCCCATCATACACTATGGGATTTTCTGCAAAATCAGTCAACTCCAACTGCCCAAAATCTGCAGACTGGCTCTGACTTTTGACAACTAACCACGACTCCACCAGACTGCAGATCGGGACAAAAATCTGTGCATAAGTCGTCTAGTATATTCCAGCCAGCTGATGTCAATGCGCTTTCATATTTGCATGTCAGTCTGATTTGTGCCAGCTAACAATCTTAATAACAGGGTTCCCACAGGTCTTTGAAATCCTTGAAAGTTTGTAAATCTAAAAAAAAAATTTTAAGGTCCTGGAAAGTTTTTGAAAATAAACATACATAGATACAGGTCCTTGAAAGTGCTTGAATTTATTTTGTGCAAGAAGTTTTCTGGAAAAAATTCAATATTATTCCCTCCGGTCTGTTAATGTGTTATTTTGCCAACACTTTGTGGCCTATGCATACTAGCTTGTTTGATTTACGTTAGTTATGCGCATTTACGCGTTACGTTAAGTGTTTCCCGCGTGAGGTACTTTGTGTTGTACGTTGCATGATGTTCACGCACGTACAAAACTACTAGAATGGTACCTCAAAGTTTCACAAGACACACAGTGTTCAATAAACATAAAAAACATTTGTGATAATCTGTTGCCCAAATATTTGATTTAATGTAATGTTGAATTGCATTGCTTGTTAAGATAATGTAAACCCATGAGGCAAGAAAAACTTAAAAGCATATTCATATATCTTAAACTTATGGCTACATGAGCCTAAGTGCTTTTCAATAAAATCCATGCAAAAGTTAATATCTGATCATTTTAGAATACAGTATATTATGTACTGAATATTCTTCAGTTTTATGCAAAACAGAAATATGACAAATAGAATATCAGATCTCTGTCATAAGGCCAAAAAAATGCAAAAAAAACCAATGCTTTTTTGCATAGTTGTGTTTGACACATGAAAACTATAACAATGTATCTTACAAGGTAACACGATGTAACCTTGCTCTCACTTGAAATGTATCCCTACGTTAAGTCCTTGAATTTGAGAGTATTGGACCTGGAAAGTCCTTGAAAGGTCCTTGAATTTGAAGTTAACCAAGGTGTGGGAACCCTGTAATAAGCATGCACTAACATTTAATACAGGTTTGCGAGGTGATTCAGCTGCCATGATGATATAATGATGATGAAGAAGTTGCTTTTGCACTTCTTGTCTGAATGTCTGACAATGTGTTTGCTTTATTTTTAGTGCAAGAATTCATTCCGCTTGGTGCTCCGCGACGTAACAGAGTAGCTGCCACACCACATCCTGTGTCAAGTAGTCCGCATATTGAACCTTATGAGAAGACTCCAAAACTCTTGAACTCACTGCCTAAATGCATCCGGCCCACAAAAATCCCTGAGCTGGAGCACAAGTCCACTTCAGCTGCACTCAAAGCCTCCAACAAGAGACCAGAACAGGACAGTATTGTCAATTGCAAAGATGTTGTGAGAAAACTACAACCAAATAATGGCAACATTAACTCCAGGAAGAATGGCTCTCTCAATCCCACGGTTAAAAAGAATATACTGCAGAGGACCAGTTCTTACAACAGAAACAAAGAATTTTCTTATGCTCTCAGTAAGAAGCTGAATGAAAGCTTGAGGGTAAATGCAACTATTAATTCTTTCTTAACGCATTTTAAAGTTATTATCCACATTTCTAAGAGTATTGTAATGCAGGGATTCCCCAACTTTTTTTCAGCCAAATTGAGT
Source organism: Tor tambroides (assembly GCA_021397915.2). Lineage (NCBI taxonomy): Eukaryota > Metazoa > Chordata > Actinopteri > Cypriniformes > Cyprinidae > Tor > Tor tambroides. Next base: position 34,188 of record JAFVLL020020890.1, on the reverse strand, counting down.
TAGATCCTTTGACAAATTGTATGTTTTATTTTGTGCAATAGCAAGATATAACAGTTGAAATACTTTAAAGCTGAGCATAAATAGAAAATAATTTAATGCAAAAATTGCCATAACTTTTAATATTTAATTAATTTCCATGACTTTCCATGACTGAATAAATAATTGCTGTACCTCCTGAGATTTAAGTTAATATTGATATAGTGATTAACTTTAGGGCTTTGGCGGTCATGAAAAATATTATGGAATTATAAAATGGGGTTTTCCAGGATGTAAAGTCATTGAAATGAATAAAATCTTAAAATCTTGAAAAAATTTTTGCATTAAATTGATTTAATTTTTTTCTTTATTCTTGCTAAGATCTAAATGTTTTATCAGTTATATCTTGAGATTGTGTATAATAAATCTTTTCATTGTAATTTCCAAATTGTGAGCTTTCAAGATTGTTCTTTTCTGTGAATCGATCAAATGGGTTGTCAGATAAACCTGAATTATTCATTAATGCATCTGTCATAATCAAAGAGAATTTTTTTTAAATGACTGGAAAGGCCCCAAAGTACTGGAATTTAATTACTTCAAAAATGTGGGAACACTGTCATTTAAGATTTTGTTACATAATTGTTATAGCTTGTGTTTGAATATTGTATTCTAACTTCACTATCCTCTGATGTTCTGTGTCCAGCTTGGAGGAGGTTTGTTTCAGTCAGATGCTGTGAAGGTCCAGAGACATTGTCTTCCTTATACTCACTCCAGGCGTAACTCTGAGAGCAGTAGTTCATGCTTGTTCCAGCAGAGACCTAAAGCATCAGTTAACACAGGGGAGCGGATCATCCACCATCCTGATCAGCAAAAAGATAGACTGGAGAATAGAGACCACAAAACCTTCCATTGTAGCGACATGTCTGTACAGAAGGTACAGGTCAAGCTCTATGTTTTTGTTGAATAATTTTATGTATGATGTGCCACCTTTTTTCCAGTGACTATGGATGTCAAACATGTTTTCACCTAGTTTAATTGATTGTGTTACAGGAATTAAGCACCCCTCACCACAAGACTAGTCCAGGTAAGAATTATTACCCTTTGTTGTACTACTGATCTTGCCCAGCTTTTTATTTTGTAACTTTTGAAACTAAGCTGTTTCTCTTTCTATATCAAATACAACTTTTTGCCAACAGAGGGCAGGATGTCCCTATCTGCAAAGAGAAAAAGGGAGTGTAGTACAGACAGTGAGAAGGAAATGAAACGCCCATGTGTTGATTTCCAACCCACCTCCAGCTCTTCCATTATGAACTCGCCTTTAAAGTTCGTCAAACGTGCTTTTGTGAAGTCCTGTAATGAGCCTGTGATAACTATAAAAGAAAAACAGTCCCCTAAAACTTTTCCTGCCGCACCAAACAGCAACAACAAACCGAGACTTCCGCCTTCGCTCCCCAGGCAGCTGTTTAAACCATGTAAGGACTCAAACACGGCGAGCGACAAACCTAACTCATTTCAACTCAGTAGATCACCCACGACTGCAGAGCCAAAAGACGCTATGGTGGCACATGCCAACAAAAATCCCAAAGCTCCACCCAGCCAACCGCATTTGCACAAAGTCTCTCCGAAGTCGAGCACAACGTTCGACAGCATCGAGACACCAGACTGTTGCTTACCATCACCCAAAATTCATAATAAAAAAACAAATTCTGAGAGAGAAGCTTGCACACAAACAAGCCCCTCTTCCAACCATAAGGAGAGTGTTAAAACTGTCTCGTCCCCCCATCATCCCGATCTAAGATCACCCAGCTTTGCAGAACAAGCCGGTTCATGTAAGCTGGAAACTGATGAAAGAACACAGTTGAAAGTGGAGCAGTCACGCAGCCCCAAGGCTATCATGCCTGCCCCAGCTGTGTCGGTGAAAGTAGAAGGATCAAGAGAACAGAAGTGCTGCCCCCAGTGGAAAGATCCCTTAGATATTGAGTTGGGAGACGACTCCGGCGATGAGCTTAGAGAGTACTGCAATATCAGTCTGAGCAGCAGCAGCAGTGGTCATGAAGATGAGCCGCTGCCATCTCTGGAGAAGCTGATGAGTCGGAGAGACCATGTGCCTGTTACTCCCGAAAAAGATGCTTTTTCAGAGCCCAGCACACCTGTCTCAAAAGCAGCAGTAAGTTTAAGGATGTTCAGAAAACATGTCATGACCTCATGTGTCATTAATCACTCTTTGACATGCCTGACTTTGACAAACACTTATGTTTCTTTTTATATTTTTTTCATCTGTATTAGCCTGAGGCAGTGAAAACCAAAGCCGTTAGTTATAGAAATACACTGGAGCAGATGCTGCAAGAGAAGGAACAATATCAGAGGTTGGTCTGAAAACCTGATTTGTTTTTTTTCCCCCAACTTGATTCTCAGCATGTCTCATTTTGTGCTTGGCAGCCATTGGTTTGTTGTAGTGCTTTAGATATCATTGTTTGAGAGGTCAAAATCTCAATGTAGACAGCATTTATTAGTGGTGTTTACCAAGGCAGGCATGGCTATTGAAAGGATAATTCACCTAAAAATGAAAATTCTGTCATCATTTACTCAAACTCATGTTGTACAGACATATAGACATTTAAATCTTTATATAAATATATATGAACACTGATCAACACACACATAGAGAAATTCAAATATGGTAAATCCGTTTACCATATTTGATCTTGATTTGTGTTTTGATAATGGAACAACATGAGGATATGATCAGCAATGATTACAGAATGTTCAGTTTTGAGTGAGCTATTCCTTTAACTCAGCCTTTATATTGCTTACATTTAGGATTACTGACTTTTTGTAGGTATTAGCTGTATAGACTACAGTCATGAATGAGAACTCAAATTGTGACTTGAGGAGAGGTCTGCTGAAACTTTTCTAAGGTATCAGACTAATAATTTTTGCCTGACAGACAATTAAATGGCGGAAGAATCTCAGTAATTAGGTCATACATAAGGTGGACTATTTTGACTTCAAACAGTAAGCAACTTGCCAGACACACTAGAACAGTGCTTCTCAAGCTTTTGGACTCCAAGGCCCTCCTGTGTCTGTGACAATATTTGAAGGCCAATTTTCGGAGCTCTGGTTGAGAATTGCTGACCTAGAACCAATAGTAATGTGCTGAAAACCACCAGCTGCAATACTTGTTTACTTCAGAAAAAGTAAAATTGTAGTCCTAATTCACCCTTGGTGTATTAATGCCAGGCATTCTGGCTGACAGTAACACTTTGGGTGTGTAAAATTGACAGGTTGCTGTTTATTCCGACTGTCACATTCACAGACCTGTGATTATGCCATGACAGAATTTGTTGAGACAGATCATGCTGCATTTAGCCTGCAGTCTCACCCTGATAAATGTTTAATAATTACTTGACACACTTTGTTTTTCATTTGACTACACAGGTCAAAAGAGTTGGAGAGACAGTTACTTGAGTCATGTGAAGAGGATCTGCTGAATCTAGATGAGAATGAGAACAGTGAAAGTAAAGAGGAAGACATCTCACTTGAGCAAAGGTATTTTGTCCATACTGGCTTAATAGCTGGCTTCAGTCTCATCATTTGTTTTTTTTAAATCCAGTCTTTCAAAAAATATTGAAGCCTTTTGGTGTTTTAAAGTAGATTATGGCAGTCAATTTAAATACAATTGTTTGGAGTTTGAATATATGTGCATAAATATATTTTGAATATATATGCTACTTCGTCTTATGTAGAGTTTTGACAGCCTCTGAAAAAAATGTTGTTTACTTTTTTTTTTTTTTTTTCAGGGAATTTTTGCAAAGATTCTCTGTCGCCTCATGTGCCATCAGGGACATCCACCCAGGAGAGGAAGTATTCCTGCCTGCTAGATTTGGTCGATTCTTCAACCACCAGACGCTGGACCTGAGGAAGATTACTGTGACCCCGCATAACAAATCACAACAAATCCTCTTTCAGTAAGACTGCCAACACAAGTCATTTTTAGTTTTCTCTAAACTTCAGTTTTTGCTTATGATAAAAGGTGTTTAAATACTATGTCAAGTGTCAAAATGTGCTAATTTTTTAAAAGTGGGAAATAAACAAATTGATTTAATCCTTCTATTTTAGTAATAGATGATACTTGTCTGATGACACCTTGAACCCAATATCAAATGTAGTATCACAGCGAGTTCATTTCTCAAGAATGAGTAAAATAGATGCATCAGTGATTTTTTCTGTTATGTTCATTTGCAATTGTGCTTGGTGTTTTTTATTAGTTTACTTTATTACGCTTTGGAATTTGAGCGTTTTCTTTTCATCCTCTATAGGGCCCGTACTGAGCATGTGCTGTCTCTGATCAGTGCTGGCTTGTTGAGGAAAGCCTACTTTTCTTTCCCTTGTCAGCCCGAGGTTACACGCTGGCTTTTCCAGGTAAAACCACCCTCTTTCCTCATATTTTCTGTCCTGCAAAACACAGCGTGCTTAGTCAGTAACACATGGATGTACTTCACAGTGGGCCAAAAAATATGGACAATTAATCTACACTTAAAAATACATGAATGCTACATGGTTTGATATTTTGATCTTTTTGGGGCCACTGTATGTGTAGTCTCATGTTGATCTCATCTGTTGATCAGTTTTTATGAGTTGTATTAGGTAATATATGTATTTTTTTGTATTGTTATATGGTTGTATTGAAGTTTTAGGTTCGCTGTTACTATGATCATTATTTGACTCGTTGCATTTTGTTCACACCATTTTATATTCTCTCCTGGGAAACCCGTATACCCTTGGGACATTTACGTTTAAACCTGTCAAAACTTATATACTACAGTTGGATTACCTTCATGAGAGCTTATGCTTTTAGTACCCCATATAGTATATAGAACTCATATAGTCCAGTAGCCAAAATTTATGTACAGCTAATAACTATAATGCTTTTTCAGATGATGTCAGTTTACCCAAACCCAATTATTTCCTCACACATCATGCAGTCCTTGCAAACCATTGCTCTGTCTGCTGCTCAACACATAGGTATGATTGAAAGACCACATAATGGCCAAATTTGCTGTTCCTGTACAACTGATAAAGCACTAAAATTGACTGTTGTGTTATAGTTGAACAGCAGAGCCAAAGTTTTAAAGTGTGGGTACCCTCTGTATGGGACATTACTCTGGTTTTCCTGAACATGGGGGCATCATTCATCAGTCTGTTCCCTCTGGAGGCTCTGCAACCCCCTTTTACTGAGGGAGACCTTTTGTGAGTTTTTCACCTCTCAGTCTTCAGCATTATACTTTTTTTAGTAGTTTTTGTCATTCAGCATATGTGACATAAGCCGTGATTATACCAACAGCTTCATAAAAATGCTAAGTTGGTATTTAATGCATATGTATATGTTGGCAGAGACAGCTTTCAGCCAGAGGAAACCACCCAAGACCGAGTGATACCTGACATGAAAGACAATGGCACTTTACCAATACATAATTTGGAGAGTGTTCTCAACGTAAGCTGAGTATTTTAAGAATATGTTTGTCATGTATTGAGTAGTAGGGGATTTTTCATTTGTTTAACAATAATTTAGCTTTAAATGCAATAGTAAGTGTCAGTCTAATTTGTGCCTGTATTTTTTTTCTTCGTGTGTTCAGTACCTCTCCCTGTGTACTGCATTGTGTCCGAGAGCATACACTGATGAGGAGCTGCTGTTGCTTCTGGCGGTGGTGTGTAGAATTGGACTGGAGACTCATTTTCAGCTGCTGCCAACTGGACATTTAAGCATCCTGCTCCAGAATCTGCTTAAAAATATTGCACACTGGGATATACAGGTCAGAAAGAGTGTGTTTAATATTCATATTGCCCAAAAATGAACATTTTGTCATCATTTACTTGCCAAAAATTCAGTGTTATTATATAATGAAAAAGTGAGTGCATTCTTCTTTTGTGCTCCACAGTTAAAACAGAAAACTAACTACTTAACTACCCGTTAAGTAGTTTATCATCTTCTCACATTTAACACAGATTTCCTTTTTTTCTGTGTAGATATCTAAAGCTTGTCAGACCCTGACTGATTTGTCAGAAGATCATCACAACCTCAGGAGACTCGTTTATCTTCTTCCAGATAGCAGTCGTGGAAAGTAAGTGAAACCCTGTAATGCAATATAAATATTTATTCTTTCTACTAGATTTTTTTTTTTTTTTACTTTTAAGTGCTTTCTGCAATTTTTCATCTGTTATTTCTTTAACAGGCAATTAAAACGACACCTGAGTGTGTCTATCATCTCAAAGCTTTTGAATCACACCTGCACTTATAAACCCTCAGGGACAGAGTTTAAGGTGAGAATAATCTATAGAATATTAGCGGCTTTTCAGTGTTCAGACAGTTTAGCACTATAGATGCTTTATGGTTTGTGATGAGTGCAATTACACAGGTGTATCATCCACTGACTACACTTGGCTGGCCAAGCTTTTGTCAAACTACTTTCATTTTTGAAGATTTGCACTGTATGAAGATAAAAATTAAGCTTCGTTTCTATCACTATTTTTCCAGCTGTCTGAGCTGAAACCTTTCCTACCTCAAATGCGTCCCTCGTCCCTACTGAAAGGCCTCAGGTCTGCAAGGAGAGCAGAAGATTGTGATGCCAATCTAGACCAACAAGTAAGCAAAAAGTCATCTGAGGGCTGAGAGCTATTGGATCATTACTTTTTTAATATCCAAGAGTGATACAGTAAAACCACTTAGAGTTTAATAAGCTGATAAATGATCTTCTTTCATACAGGCATATTACCTCTGCTACAGCCTTTTGACTTTGACAAATGAAGCCTCCAATTTTGAGTTTTTACCCTCAGCTCAGAGAGTAAGTGTCCAATTTCTGTTTTTATATCATTATTGTAGTAAGGGAGGAAATCTTCACAATTTGATTACATTTCAGGGAGTTACAATCCAATTCCAATACTGTTCTCTGTATATCTTAATTGTCATTGTTATGCCGTTTTTATGTTTGCTCCGACGTATGCTTTTTCATCCAGTAGAATTATTGATGATGGATGTAGAAATGAGATTTTTGTGGATCGATCCAGAAGAATCAGGATGCTCTGTGAATAGATTTTACAGTGTAGATATAAAGGAGCAGTGTTAATGAATCAGTCACAGAAAGACCCTGTCAGTGGACACAGCCCCACTCTGTCTTCTGGTACCACGCTCATCCTTAGGGACCAATTATGAACATAACTAATTTTACTTTCCCAAGAGAAAGCAGTACTTGTGTGAATTGAGTTGAGGGACGATTTTACTGACTAGAAGCGTGATGTTTGGGTGGGGTGGGGGGTGGGGGGTGGAGGGTGGAGGGGGGGGGGGGGTTGTGGAGTGGGGGTCGATATGCATCTTTTTTAGCTTTGTTTAGCTTTGTTTATTAAATATTAAGATCAGTGTCATTCATTTTCAAATTTCTTACAAAATTCAAACCTGTATATGTCAATGTTTGTTTATGTTCTCTGGAATGGCAATCATCAGAATAGATCATTTTAACAAAACAGTCACTGTTACTAATTAGGTTTAATATGTTTAAGAGTAAAATATAGTAAAAATTGTTAAATAATATCAAGGTTGTTGTTCACTACATGAACACAAGGAATATTGATATATAATAATTTTTGTTTATAAGTGCACTAATATTATTGAGTTAAGTTATGGTCATTATGGCAGAATAAACCCAAGAATACTTGTCAGGTCCTGTGTCATCTCAGAGGGGCTTATTCTGTGATAATGACTGGCAGGCCAAATAAATAATATATTATAAACAAATCTTTGAATTGATTTTTGAATCAAACTTACAAATTTCTAATGTTGTTCTTGCTGCTTTAAATCCCAAGTGCACAGCAGAAGCTTACTGCGACAGGTTTAATTTATTCCCTCAATATTGTATGAATAAAGTAAGGCACATCTGACTGTGCCTTAGTCTTTGTCTTGTCAGTATTGTTTTATATCACAATTGTATTACTTAATTAGTCTAACTTGAGCCCTCTTTCACTGCCAGAACGATCTGCAGAGTCTTTCTTCTCAGCTGGAGAAGCACATTAAGTGTGACATAAGGGAGAGTGAGAAAATGCTGTATAGGAGCAAGGTGAAGAGGAGCTTCATTCTGTTCTCTGAGAATTCCTCGTTCTGTTTATATCAAAAGAGATCCAGATTTTTATTGACAGAGTGATTGGCTTTTCTTCTGTAGGTGAAAGACTTTGTGGCAAGGATATACACCAAGTGGCAGGTGCTTCTAACACGATCGAGGCCTCAGGAGGTAATGTGAAAGAATACAGTCAACTAAAGAATGCAAGAATACTGTTAACTGATGCTGATAAAAGCTGTTGTCACTTTTGACCGGCAATGAAGGCCTCATTTTGTTTACAAGTGTTTTCAGAATTTAAGCAGCATGAGTCCATGTCATAACCTCTGCATTTAAAGGAAAGCATTGTGACTGAAAGTTCACAGGTAGAGTTAACATGAAGAATTTGTGGTATTTTTTGATTATACAAGAATATTTTGTTTCATTGATGTGTCTTTTTATAACAGTCATGCATTGGAAAAAAAGTATGACCTATTGGTTTTCCCAAACCCGATGAGTATATTTTTATGTAACAAAAAAGGAATTTTATGAAGAATTTCCTGGTCACTCTTTTAGCTAAAAAAAAAAAAAAGCTTCCATAAATGTATCAGGAAAGTGGTACATATGACTTTATTATTTTTCTTAAATAATTACATATGAGTCTTATGATAGCTTTGTTTTTGTTGTTCACTGAAAATCTTGACGTGTTTAATGAATCAGTTGATCAAAGCAGCCAAATGTCGTTCTACCAAATTTCTCCTTTTGTGTTTCATTAAAGGTTAATACTTAGTTTAGAGGACCAATTCACTATATTAACTAGTTTCTTATTAGCATGCATATTACTAGCATATTGACTGTTTATTAGTACTTATGAAGCACATTTTGGATCCCTTAATCCTACCCCATATCTAAACTTTAAAACTAACTTACCAACTATTAATAAGCAGCAAATTAGGAGTCTGAGTCAAAAGTTGGTCCCCAAACTAAAGTGTGATCCGTGAAAGTCAGTGATACAGGTTTGAAACATGAGGATCAGTAAGTGATGACAGAATTTTCATTATTGGGTGGACTCTGCTTCAGTAGGCCTCTTGTGTAATTCACAGGGAAAGCTGTATGATTACTGGAAGCCCCCACCAGAGGATGAGGTGTCCAGCTGTCCTCAAGGCAAGTCGTGCATCAAATCACAAGACAATTCAGAGAGTGCAGAAGAAACTCCGACCGCAGCGTGGAGCGTTGCAGACTCGGATGAAGATGCTGAGAGCAAAGAGGAAGAGTGTGAGGAATCTCAGCCTCTGGAGAGTGAGGTGAAGACCGAACAGGATGATGAAAATTGTATGGAAGACATCAGTGATGAAGAGGAGAAAAATGATGAGCCAAAGCAACAGATGATAAAACTTGAGGACGATAGAAAGTTTGAACCAATATCTGATGAAGAGCTGTTTGAAAGTCATGAAGACTCAGAGTGCGAGGAAGCTCAGCCTCTGAAGAGTGAGGTGAAGACCGAACAGGATGATGAAGATTGTGTGGAAGACATCAGTGATGTAGAGGAGGAAAAGGATGAGCCAAAGCAGCAGATAATGGAACTAGATGATAGAAAGTTTGAACCAATATCTGATGAAGAGCTCTTAGAAACTCAAGAAGACTCAGAGTGTGAGGAACCTCAGCCTCCGGAGAGTAAGGAGAAGATCAGACGAGATGATGGAGATTGTGTGGAGGACATCAGTGATGTAGAGGAGGAAAAGGATGAGCCAAAGCAACAGCTGATGGAGCTAGAGGATGATAGAAAGTTTGAACCGATATCTGATGAAGAGCTCTTTGAAACTCACGAAGACTTGGAGTACGAGGATGATGATGATCTCATGAACAGAGAGGAGGAGCTTCTAAAAGACGAAGAGCCTCATGAATAAAACAAAGTACATAACTGTAGAAGAAATCACTGAGAAGCTCAAGGACTTGTTAGAGAAAAATAAAGAGCTGTTAGAGATGAAAGAGGAACTGAAGGAAGGGATTTGAGAGGGATGGGTTTGGAGGGGTCTGAGAAAGAACAGAAATATTCTCAGGTCATTTTGAGAGAGTTTTACACCGCACCTTTGTTTCATCCATGCATAAATATTATGTGGGGTTTTGTGCATTTATTAATTGTTATAAGATCTTTCAGTAACACACGTCATGCATGTAGTTGTTTACATCTTGTTTATAATATATATTCTGTGTATGCGTTTTGCATTTAACATTTGTCCTTAATTTGTTTTTATAAGATTCTTCTTTTTTAAGATATAGGATGTCTTATTGAATGTTAGGCCTCCGTTTCTCTGAAAATGAGACCATGAGAATATATTTTTATGTCCATACATTTCATTAGTTATTACTTGTTTTATCTATATATGGTTAATGTGCACACTGGTAGTTTTCAGGATCTACTCTTTATGCTGCTGTCTAATCTATTCTTTTTTTTTTTTACTTTGCCCAAAATCTGGGGCATCTTTAGCCAGAAAATATTACTATAAAAGCAAGGGCTTAAATAATAGTCAATTTTTTTATGTGGGTTCCAAGGATGTTTAAGCATCTCAGTAGGTTTGAGTACAGAGTGAATATAGTGTATTTTTATTATTTTGTTGTTAGCAATCCAGTCTTCCTCAAAAAACTGATTTCTGTATTTCTTAAAAAAAAGTGAGATAAAATCCTTTGGTTATTTTTATGAAAATAAATACTTGTTCTAATAAAAAGGTCTGTGTGTGTTTCCACTCACACTCCAGACTAGCCTGGTCTTACAAGTGTTTACATCATAGTCTTGCACTGTTCTTCACTTCCAAATGGTGGTGGTAATGGAGCAATATGTACGATTTTTTAAAAAAGAACGTCTTTTACATGCATATTCAGTAATGTGTATTTCGTGTTGAGCATTAATCTGTTCCTATTCTGATCTCCATTCTGCAATCAACGTGCTCTTCGTTTATAATCATAATTGTGTAAGTGTGCTTTCCCCAATAGATAGGAAGGAATGTGGTAGCCCAAATATTTCCCAGGAGCTCAGATGTTTTTCCCAATAATGCCGTCTGTCAGCGGCGTGTTTGCTGTTGGAGCGCATTGTTTGAGATGGAGAAGTGGCGCAGGAGGGCGTACAGTACCTGTGTCGAGGCTCGCGCACACACAGCACACTGACTATCACAGCTGAGTTCATTACGCGGCTCCGCTCTGTCTCACGTTACTTGGCTTTACACTAACTACTGGACGACTTTTCTGCGTTTTTAGGTCTATTTGTGACGAAAGGCTTTTCAGTAAGTAGACCACTTTGATACTGTACACGGTTTCTTATTCTTTTTGTGATATTTATTGTCAGTGCACGTCTGTATCTTAATAGTGAGCATGGCACTAAAGATGAAGTTCTCTGACAGTTCGGTATGAACGAGTCTCTTTTGCATACTGTTGAGTGAAGACAACATTTAGACGACAAGAAATGCTTAAATATAATTAAAATGAAATTATAATTGTGCACAGACGAAACCTCAATGTATATGGCAAGCCGCTTTAACATTCCTTAAAAAGAACTGTTTTTGTTACTAGTACTTTTGAATTATTGCAAAGTAAACAAGTAGAATTATTTTGTTTTACTAGTAGCCTATCATTTAAATTTCAATAGTGTATATTAATTAGTAACTAATACAAGTAACTATTTTCTTTTAATTGATACATTTTCTATTATTATTATTTTGCAAATATTTGCTTATATCTGTTCTAGTATTCTTAGTACTAATTGGAAAATAACTATTTGTTAGACACTTGTGTGTATTCCAGTTGTTACTTTTGGGATAGATTAGAGTAACTTTTGGAAGAGATTAGAGTAAGAAATACGTAATGGTACATAATAAATAGTTACTACCAGTAAGACCAAAATAAGTGCCAGTAACGATTATAATAGTCAATGCCTGAACCACAAACTTGCAATTTGTTACCAGTAAAAATGGAATAATTTGTCATTATTAGGATAGTAACTAGTGGCTATTTAGTATTTTAAGTTTTAGCAAATAGTTTTAACTAAAGAATACATACTACAAGTGAAACTATAGTAGGCACCGGCAAAACATACTAGTAGGAAGTGAAACGTTACACTAGTAACATAAAAATAGGTGCTAGTTCATTTTAAGGAAATAGATTTTAGCATGGCTTGCCATACTAAATATAATCTTTTTTTTTCTGTCAAAGAGCAGTTCATTGTAAGTTAACCATTAAACTGTGTGAAAGGCCATGACTGATAGATATTTTAGGCTATTGATACGTGATGTGGAAGAGTGTCAGAAAGACTGTGGACACGTCCATGTTTAATCAGATTAATGCGCAGAATATTAGTCACCTGACATTGAGAATTTCCAGGACAGTTTTTCCTGGCACAAACACATTTAACTGTCCAAGTAAGATGACAGAAGAAAGACTTTGAGTGACACAACAGTAACAGAATGTGCCCGGCAGTAATCTAACACAAACTGAAATGTCTAATAATTGTTTCATATTTGTGAATACCTTACTGATGCATAATTATCAAAGCCTTATTTAGCTTTTCTGAATTGTTGCTGATGTTATGCTATCTTATATACAAATATTAAAACTATAAATTACAAGATATATGCTCTCTTACTGGCCTCAACAAAGTTTAATTCTGCTCTTATGGTGCATCATAGATGCAAAGCAGCATCAGAGCTGCATTTTCTACTATGTCATTCATGTGATGTTGTGTCTTTAAATAGAATTTGGAGCTGAGTTGCTCAGCTGTGTAAAGATTCCTTTGTTGCATCCTGCCATATGATTTTTCTGATCTACTGCTTGCTTTTATAGTTCAACAGAATCTTATTTTTATTCTCAGCTGAAAAAAGACAGTCCCTCATGTGATTTAGCATCTGGTCAATGACTCTATGTACAATCGGCTACTATCATTGCTTATCCTCAAGGTCCTATGTATGCAAGAATGACATTTTTGTGAAAGACGGCTTTCATAATTAAGCAGTTCTCATTTATAAGCCAAACACTGATTTAGCTGTTACACTGATATCTTAAAATAACCATAGTTGTCTCTATGAAAATGTAGTTATTTACTTTCTTTGTTCATTGCCTTGTGGTGGAATATTGACAGATCTGGTTTCATTGATGATGAACTAGATGGTGGATGTGCTGTTGAATTTCTGTGGAAGATTATTAGGCTGATTTGTCTAGACTATTAAAAAGCCTTGAACTGATACTCTGTTCTTGAATGCTATTTATTCAAGATTTTATAGATGTTTAAATGTCAAAATTCTGCTTGTGGTCCTCCTTATTCACAAACTCTGCAGGTCCTTAATGCATGGAATATAGCATATCGCTGTCATTCAGTTACATCCATGAAATCATGATATAAAGTTGGTGTGCTTGTCGGTGCCGCTTTCTCTCTTTTGAGGCGACTGACCCTTAAACTCACATGTAAATGTGCTCCAAGTGACTGGCAGCTGGTTAAAGATGCATGAAGGGTCTCATGCAGTCACTGTTCAGCTGAGCTGCTTGCAGAAACAGAGCTATCGTTTTCTCTCTGCAGCTGCTCAATTCTTGTCACTTGATTCAGTCCATCCTACAGCCTGATACCATGATTCCTGTTGTACAGCTCAACACTTTATTTTTAAATCAACTTGCAGCTGATCTTCCATTGTCTGGAATTGGCTTTAGCCCATCTCTACGGCTCTGAAAGCAGAATAAGAAATAGCAGTGTGTTTTTGAGTGATCACGCTGTGACCACGCAGCATAAGACCACTGTGCTGATCTTGAGCTGTCGCTGTAGGCTACAGTGGCCACCAATTGATATGCTTTCATTTGCTTTCTTATGGTGTTAGTGCTAAGAGATTTTCCACTGGGAAGATTTGTCCTCTCATGTGTCTGACCTATTCTTTCTTTCTTTATAGTTCTCATTCTCTCTAGGACATCTCAATTGGCTGAATAATAACACCGCTGATGGTTGTGTAGTTATAATCCTATAATGGATTTCTTTCATAAACCTCTTACACTTATACTGGATTCTAGTTTTGCACCAAACTATTACTCAATCCGCGCTGTTCTCTGAGCGGTTCAGCAGAAAAGTTATTTGATTCCTGAAACTTTCAATGATATTTAATACCATATACTGTCATATCTGCTAATGCTTTGTTGACATAAAATTTCGTCAGGGGCTGCACAGACCTTTCAAAGCATATTGTAGTGATGAGATATCACTCTCTTATTAAAACCAATAAGGACTTTTTGTCTGTGATTCAATTTGTCAAAATGATTTGAGCAACATGGTAAGTGCAAAAAGAAATAATCATATATATATATATATATATATAGTAAGGTCTGAAAGCTGAAAGTGCTGAATCAAACTTGAAAATAAACAATGTTTTAGGATTTTGAATATTTAAAACAGAATTTTATTATGTAAAATTAAGAAATATGTCAGATTTACACTATTTTTTGGTCACTAATCAAATGTAAAAAAAAATGTGTGATGCTCACTGTCATATTTGTGACATTTTATAGAATTTCTAAATTATGTTACAATATGTAAACTATTTAATGTAGGCTATTATTTGTATAATACACACTATACAGTACAATTTGAATTGTTTGACAATTCAAAATTAATACTTTTATGTTTTAAGCAAGGATTCATTAAAGTGATCAAAAGTGGCAGTAAAGATATAGTTACAAAAGTTGTCTATTTAAAAATAAATTCTGTTCTTTTGAACTTTCTGTTCATCAAAGAATGCTAAAAAAGAAAAATGCATCACGGTTTCCACAAAAATATTAAGCAGCACAACTATTTTCAATATTGCTAGTAATAAGAAATGTTTCTCGAGCTGCAAATCAGCATATTAGAAGATTTCTGAAGGATCATGTGACACTGAAGATTGGAGTAATGATGCTGAAAATGCCTCAAAGGAATAAATGACATTTTAAAATGTATTCACGTAGAAGACGGTAACCTTAAATTGTAATATTTCACAGTATTTACTGTATTTTTGATCAAATAAATGCAGCTTTGGAAAGCAGAAGTACTTCTTTCAAAATTAAGCCAAAATAATAATAATATCAAAGCATATTTTACATTTCATTCATTTCAGCTTTGCTCTTTGACGTTGTTTCTGTTGTTGGACAGAGCAGTACGAGGGATGCTGATCCGATAAAGCTCTCTGGCGCAGTACTGCTGATTCCTGCGCTACAGCAGGTGTGAATTTAAGCACATCTGTGCGTTTATGTTTGAGAGAGTTTGTTTTGTGTGTTTCTTTATACAGAAAGAGAAGGAGTGAAAAAGTTTTGAATGAACAAGAATACAGTGGCCTAGAAAGCCACTGGGAATGTGCTCTCCGAAGAGGAGATAGAGGGGAAAAGAAAACAGTGCTCATCTGGTGCGTAAGCTTGTTTAATGGAATGAGGGAGAGAGAGTGTGTTTATCTGAGAGAGGGGGAGAAGTCTGGAGTGTTTACAGAAGAGAGGGGCTGAGTGTGTTAGAGTAATGGACGGAGGGAGGCGAACAGTTGGATGCTCAGGCCACTGTCCTCCTAAATCACATCAGACTCACACACAAGCACAATGCCTCTTCCTTTTTAAGTAACAACCATTCTCTCACAGGTCAGTCGTGACCATAACACAACAATAGTAAGGATAGTGTCAATATGGAGACAAATATGATCTAAATGATGTACTAAATAACTTTCCATTAAAAAGGTTTTAGAAGTGAATTCAGTCATGACAACTCTTGGAGTGATAAATTCAACCAGCATTTATTGGCATGGGCATGAAATATACATAAGCTTGATTTTAGCGGATGAGATCTGCTATGCTGCTGCTGAACAAATACAATAATTAGTTCAGCTTAGTCAAAAATAACAAAGGATGGCTTCTTCAAAAATGTTTAACCCCTTAGCAGATCTCTACAGGTGGTGCTGGGGAGGAGGAGGGGTGACATAAACTTTCATAATTGTGCAACGTGCCGATCCTGATGACTTGTGCTACAGCGTTGAACGAACCAATTAGCAATTAGTTAGTTTCATACCTGAACTATGTATTTTTAATAGATATCTTTAAAATCATGTATGCTCACATTAGACATCAGTGGCCATCAAAAAGCGGTTTATTCTGTGTAAGGTGGTTCACCCTTTCATAGTGGCTGTCATGTTTAACAACACTTCTCTAATAATACTTGATCTCGATAACCCCTATTACTGGGTTTTAATGGCATAAATGAATCATGGGTGATAGATACACCTGCTTATAACCAGGCCCAGATGAAATCGGTGGACTTTATTCATGTGATTT
Organism: Tor tambroides; assembly: GCA_021397915.2. Lineage (NCBI taxonomy): Eukaryota > Metazoa > Chordata > Actinopteri > Cypriniformes > Cyprinidae > Tor > Tor tambroides. The sequence goes on along the minus strand of JAFVLL020020890.1, from coordinate 17,818 downwards.
TTATTTTTTTTATTTATTTATTTTTTTGTCAAGCACAAATTGTTTATACATTACCATTCAAATGCTTGGGGTCGGAAGTCTATCTCTCTCTCTCTCTCTTTTTTTTTTGAAATGATACATTTTTTTCAGTATTCTTTGATGAATAAAAAGTCCTAAAGAATAGTAAAATGTAAATCTTTTGGAACATTGTAAATGTCTTTACTGTCAATTTTGATCAATGCATCCTTGCTGAACAAAAGTATTATTTCTTCAAAAAAAACCTTTGAAATGGAACTAAACTAATTTCTACTGACTGGCACATATCCTTATGTATGCTCCCAGTTTCTCCAGAGCAGTATTCTCATGATTTCCAAACATGAACATAAAAACTCTAGAGCATTTCCAGACTAATCCGACCTGCTTTTGATGCAAGGCGAGAGAGGTCAGAGATGAGCTCTGGCTGAGTTTGTGATAGTCCTGGCTTTTTTGGATTAGGACTCACACTATTCAGTTGTCATACATTAATCACCAGCTTATTATTCAACGCAGTCACCTCAGACACAGCTCAGGATTAAAGGCCTGAAAGGTTGGTGTCACTGGATGCGCAGTTGCATCCTTTGATCTTCACTTTGACGTACCACTGAGTGTCCATTTGCTTTGTGCAGTTGTCACTCAGTCTTTTTTAGATTTGAATAGAAGTCTTCATTTCTATTAGAGTAACCTTTTAGTGCCACAGGGCGCACTGGTTTCCTTTTAACATGCCCACGTTCCTTTGTTCCGTGCAAACATGAGAATCTTGATAGTTGGTTGTCCTTGGGCGATCTGGACAGAGAACCACAGTTAAATTGTGTTATTTGAGAAATCTGATTAAGCGTCAGAACACAAGCTTTACCTGATCACATGTCGGCTTAACTATGACATCAGCACTGACTAGTCATTTCTGTACCTGTCCTAACCGTCTTTTTTTTTCTTGTTTTGCAGAGTGAAGCGCTTGAGGGAAAGAGAGCTGTTTTACTTTTTGGCGAAGAAGAGTAAAACAGCAGCATTTGTGCACACCAGAGGAAACGGTCTTAAGAGACGGCGTGATTGACTTCCTGCTCCCTTGAGAGGAGGGGTGAGCGGCGGACTCGTGGTACTCACCCCTCCTGGTCAGACTGCTGATGCTGAAGATGTTGACCCATAGTGCATGGCTGCCGTTCCTGCTGTTGCTGTGTGTTGTGTCCACTCTGTGGGGTTACCCCTTCAGACCCCCGCTAGACCTGGATGTGACCCCCAGAACTACGGTCCTCTCCAATGGTATGACACACATGTTTTGTTTTTCATTCATTCATTCATATAATACTGAAGAGAGAGATCCACCAATCAGACAAGTCACTGTTACTATGGAAACAAATTATGGCAAAAAGAGCTCTGTGACCATCCACACCCACAAAGCATTGCTAATATCTCAATCGAGTCTCTCTATCTTCTCAAACTACTTCTATCTATCTATCTATCTATCTATCTATCTATATATATGTATATACATGTATATATATTTTTCAGCAAGGAAGCTTAAAGTTGATCAAGAGTGGCAGTTGCAAAAGATTTCTGTTTACAAAAAATGCTGTTCTTTTTAACTTTGTTTATCAAAGAAGCCTGAAAAAAATGTATCACAAAAAATATCTAAAAATATATGAAGCAGCACAATTGTTTTAAATAATATAATAAATAAATGTTTCATGAACAGCAAATCCATATATTATAATGATTTCTGAAGGATCATGTGACACTGAAGACTGGCGTAATGATGCTGAAAATTCAGTTTTGCATCACAGAAATAACTTATTTTATAACATATTAAAATAGAAAACAGTTCTTTTAAAGTGCCCCTATTATGGATTTTTGAAAATTACCTTTCATGCAGTGTAACACAGCTCTAAGTGAATGAAAACATCCTGCAAAGTTTTAAATCTGAAAGTGCACTGTGTATAAAGTCATAGTCTCTCAAAAAAAGAGTCGATTCTGAATTACTGAAAGGAGTCGTTTTTAAAACGAATCCCAAGTTAGCATATTGCCCGCCCACTTGTTGGTCTTTTCGCGTTGGTCTGAATGAAAAGGCAAATTCATTTTTTGCCACTAGGTGGCGCTTTTGGAGCGGTAAAAATAGCTTGTTTCCCCGGTAATGCTGTATGCATTACTGGACTCACAAACCCTGCTTTATTGGGCATTACAATCGGACCAATCAACACAGATTAGCGTCACGCAAAGGAGGGGTTTGGAAAAATGAATCATTGAGCGAATCATTTGGGAGTCCTTGAGCATAAGGTTAAAATAAATGCATATTATAAGACAATGAAAATGTTTTTTGACCTTGCATGCATGTCAACCTGTTGTTGGGGACTCCCAAAACCCAAATATGAACCTTTCATTACCCATAATAGGGGCACTTTAAATTGTAATAATATTTCATAATATTGCTGTTTTCACTTGTTTTTCTGATCAAGTAAATGCAGACATGGTGAGCAAAACCTTTCCAAACTTTTGCACAGAATGATATCTATGTACTGTCGTTTTTCGATTATGTAAATTTTTTAAAATCTTGATTCTCATACATTTTTGTTATAAATCAAAGTTTGAAATTGAGCTAGAGGGTCACACTTTATTTTAAGGTCCAATTCTCGCCATTAACAAACCAAACAAACTATGACTTTTGCCTCAATAAACTCCTAATTTGCTGCTTATTTAATAGTTATTAAGGTAGTTATTAAGTTTAGGTTTTGGGTAGGATTAGTGATGTAGAATATGGTCATGCAGAATATGTGCTTTATAAGTACTAATAAACAGCCAATATGTCAATAATTGGCATGCTAATAAGCAAGTAGTTAATAGTTAGAATTGGTCCCTATTCTAAAGTGTTGCCGAACTAGAGCTGGTTTGATTCGAGTGTTAGAACGCCTTAGTGGAGAATTGTTTGAAATCCCTATGGAGCAAATCATTGGGAAAAATGCTTCCAGAACCAAGACCGCTGAAAAAGTGGGCAGTAACTGTTGCACTCTATATTATGGAATGTAAATACGATAATCATTCAGTGCCAAGGTATATCAAAGTATATCAGATTATTTTTCCATTAGCATCACAGTAACATGGTACTACCACAGTACATTTCTGTAAGCATCTCAAGGGTTCATTTTGAAGTAAATAAAAAGGGCTGCTCAGGCAGATGCTGAGAAGCTGCTGTGTGGTTACGTGAGGGGGAGTGGGTTCACAGACTGTTTATGACTCTGTACTTAATCATTCAGATGTAAGCAGGGCTCTATCACACTCGTTTAGATGATTCGCTGCTTGCCGGCTTGAATTTTGTATATCTCTTCGCTGTTGAACAATAAAACGCCTTTCTCTCACATCTGTGAAGCAGAAATGCAGGAGAGAAGGCACAATAAGCCAACCCAAGGTTGCCTTTATCTCTATTGCTAGTTACACAACCGCAGAGAGGTCAGAGGGCTGAGAGTCTTGAGGCCTGTGTTGAGTTTAAAAACACTGAGAGTGCAGCAGGTTCACTCTCCAAGTCTCGTCCTACCTTTCCCTGCCAGGTCAATGACCTGAGAAGAAACACCGCAGCAGATTTTCAATGCAGAATACGCTCCAAACAGTTTCAGAGGATGTAATTTTAAAAATAACGTGTCAGATATTTGCATTAAATAACTAATTATGTTAAATATGTGGAAAGATACATATGATTTAGTATTTGTTATAGTTTTTCGATAGATCTTGATATTAAGATGATACTCTTTGCCAGTAACGCTGTGCTTGTTCTGAAGGGTTTTTTGTATTCAAAGTTGAGTTATTTGTCGTGAACCAGTTTATTGCTAACAAAAAAGTACCACACTACTCATTCACTTCCAAATGAATCAATTATGCATTCATAATTAGTTGGTCATTCATGCTAAACAGTGTTATTTTGACCTCATTGAGAGAGTTAATATTTTGAATTAGTTTTTATTTTTAGATTATCTATTTTAATTTAAATTTTAGGTAAAGTTTTAGTAGTTTGTATGTTTTTGTCATGTTTATTATTTTCGGAGGTTATATATATATGTATATATATATGTGTGTGTGTGTGTATATGTGTGTGTGTATATATATATATATATATATATATATATATATATATATATATACATACATACATACAGACACACACACAAATCCAAATATGTTTGATTAGTGGCAGCTGTGTTGTATCACACAGTATATTCAACTTTACTATGTACAAATTTTATATTATTATAATTTATTATACATTTGTTGAAATGTATTTTTATTGTATAAACATCTGACTCATTACTTGTGGAGAAAGTGAAGTATAGCACATAGAGCTACTCAGAAAAAGCCAAGTGGCTGGAGCTCGGGGGCCTCACTGGACCATAATCCATCCCTGCATACATCAGTCTGACAGATCTTTTCATCAAGTTATTTAGCAGCTTCTGCTGCACTTAAAAAAACCAATGAGCTCATCTCTCCTCTCATCATTTCATTTAGCATCCCTGTGCAGGCATGAGCTCAGATTAGCACTGTGAGCGGAAAATGAGATGTCAATTACTTCTGAGTTAATATCAAACCCCTGCTCAGCAACAGGCAAGAGATGAGAGAGTGTAAAAAGGAATGCATTAAAATAGAGTTTTTGGCATACTTTGTGCCCTAAATGAGATAAGACATGACTGAAGGGGGAAAACACTTTCTAACCCTAGAATGCATTAAGCAGGGTTTTTTTAATCAATAAAAACATTATTTGATATTCCCTTTTAAAAAACTTGTCTCTGATCCACACTGATATCCTATTTCTTGGTCATAGAATGGTAAGAAATTATATTTTGTATCACTTCCCCAAGACCACATAAAGGAGGCCTGTATTCATTTCCTAGTATTTTTTTAAATGTTTTTATCAATAATAATATTTATTTTCTTGAAAATGTATTGATTACTTGATTACTCAAAAATCTTACTTTGTTTTGCTCTGAACCAAGAATGTTATTAAGAAGACACCCTTTGTGTAGGTTTTTTGGATCATGCTTTGTAGGGTTAACGACGTAGTGGTTCCTTATGTAAGTTTTTTAACTCTTTTACATATGTGAAATATATTGCATAAAATATTTTTTAAAATCAAAAATCTTAAAATAGTCCAAATATTATATAATGACCTCTAAAGTGTATAATTAGCTGTTTTCCTAGGCACTTGTCTCTCACATAACAATCCATGCTCAATTTATTCTCACATAATAAAATCATTTAACATTTTTATTCGGAAAAATATATATCAAATATCCAATTGAATATTTTTATATAATAATTTTTATAAATCATTGAAGCATTATTATTATGTTATTTATTACTTATGAGTTTGCTGTGAGTGTAGCCTTTGATGCAATATGACATTAAATTATTATTTTATATAATAATTTAAATGCATCGATATTCTACAGCTATGGAATATTCTAAATGCATTAATATTTCATATCAATTTATTTATTTATTTGTAAGCACTATGTACATCTAAATAAAACCCTTGCAAAATAAACACTTTAGGGTGATACAAGATCATTATTTACTCTTGTTAATAATTAAGTTATTAATAATGTTTTCAAGAATCTTGCTGGGAAATCATTGTCTTGTGCATAATCACCTGTGAGAACCCATTTAATGTGGACTGTATATCTCAAGAACCCCAAAGTTTTAACTGAGTCAGTATCCTAAAAAACTATGATCACCCGATCACCTCTTTCTGTGGCTGCTTAATCATTAATGAGTTCAGAGAGCGCTGTACTTTATACCCTAGTAACCCTCAGAGACATGAGACAAGATAATGATAGTGACAGGCTACCTGAGGGAGGACAGTGTAAATTATATTTGCACTGTATGTGTTGTACACCCTGAGCACACTCATTATGCTTCTGTCAAATATCAAAACTCACACTGCTGTGAAACTGTGGGAAGTGGCTGGTTTAAACATGACTGTGAACACAGAGTTCCTCACTGGTTCTCGGGAGACCTTCACTTGTTTATTTAGCAAATACACAGTCTCTCTCTCTCTCTCTCTCTCACACACACACACACATGCACAAGGCCTCTGGGATGACAATCCAAATCATGTTGTGAATGTCATATTGATTAGTTAATTAGCAGTGCAGTTGAGCAGACAGAGGGTGTGTGTGTGTGTGCGCAGACTGGACAAGAGTGTCTTGAGCTACTGTAATGTCAGTTGCAAAGTAAAGGTCTAATGGTAGTCATTCTGCTCACAGTGCTCAATTGTATATTTACTAAATGGCTAACTGTATGTTGACATCCCCTTCTAATTGACAGGTTGGGCTAGGCCCTCAATTCCAGGCCCCAGTGCAGACATATGTTAATGTTACCTTCTAGAGAATTTTATGCTTCCATCTTCATGGAGTTGAGTTTCAGTTTGAATGGGATCTAAATTCTTCATCCGTGTTACAACATCTATTGCAAACAAAAAAGAGTGATGCGGAACTCCCTATTAATACTAATGGTTTTGAAATTAAATGCTTAACAATCACATATAGCTGTGTTGTTTGAGCGTCCACATACTTTTGACCATATAGTATAATTGCATATTAGATATTTGAACCGGATTGGTGTGAGTAAAAAAATGATTAAAAAATAAATAAATAATATATTTTTTTTCTCTCTTATCAGTCACCAGGACTGCATTTTTATATATATATATATATATATATATATAAAAAAACATTACAGGAAAAATTATGAAATATTGTTACAGTTTAAAAGAACTGTTTTCTATTTTAATATATTGTAAAATGTAATTTATTCCTATAATTTTAAGGCTGAATTTTCAGGATCATTACTCCAGTCGTTAGTCACATGATCCTTCAGAAATCATTCTAATATGCTGATTTGCTGCTCAAGAAACATTTCTGATTATTATCAATGTTGAAAACAGTTGTTCAGATTAACAGTTTGGAAACTGTAATCCATTATTTCAAGATTCTTTATTGTATAGGAAGTTCAAAAGAACATAAATGATTTTAGATAGATTGTAAGTAAAAGCCCTTAGTCACTTTTGATCAATTTGGTGCATCTTTGCTAAATTATTAATTTCTTAAAATAAGTATTCGTTTCTTAAAGAAAAATCCAATTTTTTGAACAGTGGTGTATGTTGTGTATGACGAATGCAATCTGCCACAGTCAGTTGTGTTTTCCTGTAGTGCTGAGTCATTTTAGTGGGCTGCTGCCTCACCTTACCTGTCTCAATGGTTGGATTATACTTCATCCAGAGAACAGGAAATGCTGGTATTGTTCTCTATTGCTTCATTGTTACTCCACAATAGACCTTATACCAGACTGAAATACAGGAATCTGTGATAAAAGAAGCAGGAGAGTGTATCAGCTGTCTTTGTTCTGAGATATTTTTAGGGCCAGAGGTTTAATCACTATGCTGAATGTTAGAATAACAACTTAAATCCTTTTTATGAAGACATTTACACCATTTTTTTATTCCCAGAATAATTATATTCTTATACATTCTTAGAAAAACAAACACTATGGAGGTTGCATTGTACAGTGATGTCAGAGAGTAATACCACGGTAGTGAATGATTACAGTATTTGTAAAGCAATGTAAATATAGGGGAGTGAATTGTAATGTCTTCAGTTCAACCACTTCAAACAGGCTCTGTGATGTTAAGTTGTTAGCTTGTGTTTTATGTATTTGGTCTTTTTATTTTAAATTTATTTACGTGTCCCGTAGTTGTATGGGGAATTACATGACAATTAAATTTGATTGCCACCGTAAATTAATCTACAATGTATATAAACATCTGGCATTTTATATTAGTATTAATGGGGAAAAACAACAGCACTCTTTGTACTTGGCATTTATTTACATATATTACAGAATAATTTGTAGATTTCTCTAAGATATAGAATAATATGGGATGTTTAAAGTTTGAGTCACAGAATACTGCCATGGTGCTTGTATACAAAACCATAGGATTAGTATGGTATCATATCCAAAAATGAAACCTGGTTAAAAAAAAAAAAAAAAGTAAGTAGAGCTGCATTGGTAGTCCCAATGTTGTGGAAGTTGAAGCCAAAACTCATTCCCACAGAACTTTGCCAGTGTTTCATTGACCTGCATCCGTTCCTTGTAAGATCTCATGACCATCTTTAACAGGCAACCATTTGTGCAGCTTTAAATCCTGAGGAGCTCTATTTGAGCAATCAGGAAAACGAGTAATTCTGGTTTGGGGAAATGATAGCTCGTCTCCGCTGCATTGCCATGTGCCTGAGAATGACAAGCACGCCTAGGTCGTGTGGTTTGTGTCTGTGTAATAGCAGGCCTGGAGAGTGCTGTCAGTCAGGTTGCTGGTCTGGCTGGGATGGGCGTCGCTTCATGCTGGGCCGGTGCCATTTTAACACATCTCTTGACATTTGTTTGAAGTTCAAAGCTGCTCTGCTCACCCCAACGTGGGGATATCGTGGAGGTCTCTGTGTTTTGTGCTTGTAAACCTTTGTTCTGTTTGAATAACCTTGGCTTGTAATTCGTTTACCATTTTGAACTGCTGTTCGTGATGAATCTGGTGACTAGTGGAAAAGTACAACGAAACGTGTCAGTATGACAGTGTAAATGATATATGCACGGGAATGCATTTGTGACTGTGTATATGTACTGTTTATTCTGGTGTGTATGTAGAGGCCAGACTAATAATGTGTGCAAGTCTCAGCCCTGTTCGGCTCTGTTGGGTTTGCAATTGACCCCATGGTTCTGACCCCCTGAAGAGTGATGACTGAATAAATTCTGGAGGACTGTGGGAAACACATTGTGATCTGGTAGTGTATGTCTGATTGGATCAATCTGTTCTGTTAAAATCGTAGGCTCTGTTCTGGGGGTGGAGGTTGAGCAATTGGAAACGAGCACAGAGTGGATCATTCTGCTATTTAACTTTGAGAGCTGCATTGATAGTATAGATAGTATAGTACATTTCAGAATAATGGTAATAGTTTTTTTTTTTAAAATTATTACTGTATTCCATTCACCCAAAGGGGTCAGATATTGGTTTCTTAACATTTTCAAGTTAAGGCAAGTCGGGTTGATTGGTGGGCATATTAATAATGCTATTTCCAGCCATCAAAGTGCAGATCATATCTTGAATGAGTAAAGCCAGAAATCTAGTGTTTGTGAAATTAAATTTAAATGTCAAGTCAGGAAAAAAAATCTGATATCAATAAATTGTGCTCAAGCCATGCAAAATAAAAGAAATTGGTAGTTTTCTCTCTGGTTAATGCTAATGCACATTCAAAAGTAAACAACAGCCAAATGGCTCTCTTAAATAAAAACCTGTTAACACTAAAAAGGAATAAATAAAGGAATAAATAATTTATTAGCATCCACACTAATGAACAATAACATTATGTTTATTATAAGTACTGCGGTCTTGTTTTCTGCCGCTTTAAATGCTCCTGCTCTTTAAAGTCGGGTGGATTCTGATTGGCTGTCAATGATTTTATCGTTCATCAGCTGCAAAAAGGTTTTTGAAACGATATCGTTCCTTTGTGTCGTTGTTGTTAAAGTTGTGGTGTGAATGTCACTATCTCTCTTAAAGGGATAGTTGACCCAAAAATGAAAATTCTTTAATCATTTACTCAGGTATAAATAAACAGTTGACGGTAGCCAGTATGGAAAAAATACTATGGAAGTCAATGGCTGACGTCAACTGTTTGCTTACCAACATTCTTCAAAATACCTTCTTTTTTATGTTCAACAGAAGAAAGAAACTCATACAAGTTTGGAAAAACTTGAGGCTGAGTAAATGATGACAGAATTTTTATTTTTGGGACCATCCTTGCACTATACATGTCTTTATCATGGTCCAATTGAGAACCATTCATAGTTAGTTGATGAGTGAGTTGATGTTTTGGACAAATTTAATGAAGATGATTTGATCGTTAATATAATTAGTTTGTTGTGAAGAGATGAAAGATCTCAGAGTAGCTCATCATTCCTAACACACACTTGAACACACAAAAAAGAGCAAATGAATGGGACTGCCTGAGTATTAGAGAGAGGTTAATCAAGTCTATTGTGCATGTGTGTGTGAGAGAGAGAGCAGGAAGCATTAAGGAAATGCAGACGTTTCTGCATGTTTGCGAAACACAGCAGCGCTGTGTCAGCAGGGAGTCACAGGGCACCTTAATTATCTTCTTTTTCTGTTTCCGCCTGTCTCTGGTATACTCTGTCCCTGCAGCTCACTCCCCTCTGTCTCTCCGTAGCTGTGTTTGTCAGCTCTGCTGTCACTGTAGTGCTCTGGGTCCTCAGCCAAATCTGGCTGCGCTGCATAACCTGTCCTGTCCCTGCATGCAGTGCTGCCACACACTGCTGCCTACATGAGTGGAGACGTGTGGCCTGTGGGCTGCGTGTGTTGATGTTTTTCAGCATGTGGTGTTATTTTTGCAGTACGCATACCGTACAGCACGTGTCGTGAGCACATCATCACAGTAGTGCGATACACAACACACTATTGTGCAAACAAAAAACCAGGAATGTTTGTTTGTGTATCTGCTCACCTTTGTGTTAAAAGGCCATTCTACCTCCTACGCTCATTATGGAATGAGTGATGACTGTCTTCTACTACTTAAAGTAATTATATGAACATACATAGTTCAGTATGTACCGTAAACATATAAAGTGCCAGTTAAACTTTTGGCAAACTCAGAAGTCTGGGGTCGGTAAGATTTTTTTTTAAAGAATAATTTTATTTTAATATATTTTTAAATGTAACTTATTCATGTGGAAAAGCTGAATTTTCAGCATCATTGCTCCAGTCTTTAGTGTCACATGATCCTTCAGAAATCATTCGAATATGCTGATTTGCTGCTCAAGAAACATTTCTTATTACTACCAATGTTGAAAGCAGTTGTGCTGATTAAAATTTTAGGAAACTGATACTATTTAATGCATCCTTGATGAATATAAGTATTAATTTAATAAAAAATAAATAAAAATGAAGAAAATCTTACTAATCCTTTTGAACATGGCGTGTACAAGAAGTCTAAAACAAAATCTTGCTTGGCAGGACAAAATAGTTGCCATTAAACATTTTAACTGGCGATTTGAAACTATGTAACAACCTGATCTCACAGGAAAATTTAACTGTTTTATGAAAACATAAAATTAAAAAAAAAAGTGAGCATGAAGGTCTACCACTAAACATACCTGAGGCTAAGCAGATTGTACAAATGAGATCATATGAATTCATAAAAATTAGCCACCAATTCGCCAAACTGAAGAAATAGTTGCCATGAGTTTGTGTTGAACATACAAATTACAATCCAACAAACAAAACAAATAATACTAAAACACCACCACATAATATCCACAAATGTGTGTTTTGTATTTTGCGTTTTGTTTTGGTTCGTTTTGTTTTGTTTTGTTTTGTTTTGTTTTGTTAGTTTTGTTTTGGTTTGGTTCATTTTGTTTTGTTTTGTTTCGGTTCATTTTGTTTTGGTTTGGTTCATTTTGTTTTGTTTTGTTTCGGTTCATTTTGTTTTGTTTTGTTTCGGTTTATTTTGTTTTATTTTGTTTTGGTTCGTTTTGTTTTTGTTTTTTTGTTTTTTTTTTCGTTCCGTTTTGTTTTGTTTTGGTTCGTTTTGGTTTGTTTTGGTTTGGTTTGTTTTGGTTGTTTTTGGTTTGGTTAGTTTTGTGACTAAACCTTTGTTACTCTGGAAGTGAAAAGGTCTGTTCTAAAATTGTCCATAATAAGAGACCACACATGATTCATTAAGGTCATGCAGGGTGTAATGTCAGCATGAGGTGTGTTGTCTTGCCTCCTCTGCAGGGCACCTTAGATGCAGACCTGGAAACATAAAAACAACAGGGAGATTTACCCTTTAATAAGCCACGTTTCCTTGCGTACTGTTGCTAGGCCTGACAAGCTTCCACACTAGTTCTGCTGCTGTCAAACATGAAGAGAGATGAAGCCAATTACCTCAAGAATTAATAAATAACATCTGGATGAAGCATGCGTTTATTTCTAGTAATAATTTTTAAAAAAGGAAGGCTACTGAAACATAAAAACATGCCAAAAAGTACATAAGAATCAAGGAATTTGCTATTAACTTGTAGTCATTGAAAAAGAAGTAAAGCCTCATGTAAAATATGAATACAACTTTAAAACATTAACTTACCTTGTAGCAAATTTACAGTATGTTTCTTAATGATGTTACAGTCTACATGTTCATTTTTCGAATGATGGAGATGCATAGTTTAATCCACAGCATCCACTTCTCAAGATTTGGAAAAGAGAAGCTGAAGTTGAATGTCAATAAATTAAACATGGACTCACTGACACAGGAAACGGCACATCTTCACAACACCAAGCACCCACAGACCTTAGTGAAGTGTTTACGGATCCTTTTATGGATAAAATATTTCTTTAACTGGTCTGTCCTGTGTGTTTCAGGGCTGTTGGGCCTCAGGCGCTTCAGAGGCTCGACACTGAACTACAGTTTATTGCTGCTGGAGGAGGAGGCCGGCCTGCTGTACGTGGGAGCGAGAGGGGCTTTATATGCCCTGCAGGCTAGTGACATCTCCAGCAGCTCTCCGCAGACCGTACGTACTGACAAAACACATCAGCACTTAATTACAGAGCTTGTCAGGCAGAACTGTATTGATATTCCTCATATATCCTATTTTTATTCTTCCGCTCCACAATTTTCTGCAATTAATTCAGCAAAAAAAAAAAAAAAAAAAAATGCTTAATATGCAGACTCCATTGAAATGTTATGTGAATAATTTCACTGTTAGGTGTCATCTATTTTTGGTTTATGCAAACTTCATACTTTTTGAAAAATGCAGGAATTTGAAAATATCTGCGACGTACAAAATAAGAGGCCATTCACACAGGAAATGGAATAAAACAGTATTTTAAGTACATTTTGTTAAAGATACTTTTGATTAAAAGTGATAGTAAAGACATTTATAATGTTTCAAAATATTTCTATTTCAAATAAATGCTATCCTTTAAATGAATCCTGAATTGTGATTTTGAAAAATTTGTTTAAATAATTTGATTATTAAATTGTTTAATTATTTATAATTTAATTGTAATTCTGAAAATAATTAGTTATTTTGGTTTTCTTTTTTTATTTTCATACCAATTGCATATACTGGTGCTTTAGCACTGTAAAGGAGAGAAAAAGTCAAATTATGTGTTGAAGTATCACACAATTTAAGCTTAAAACTTAAAATAATATTTCTTTTTGGGCAAATACAAATATAGTGTATTTAGTTTTACCATTTGTTTCTTTTTAAAGATCACTAAAGATACTTTTTTTATAATATGTATGTTCTTTCCTCCTGAGAATTCAGATTTTGTGTTACTTTTTTTCAACTAGTGTGCATAGTAAGTTAATGTGAGAGTTGTTTACAAACACCAGTTGGTACAATTTGGCACCGCAAACTGGAGCAGGAAGTTGCTGTGCCAGGAAAGCATTTTTACAAGTCTTGACCGTTCAAGAATTCTTGTTAATCTTGTACTTGGACAGATTGACTGGGAGGCATCAGATGATCAGAAGCAACAATGCTTGAACAAAGGGAAAGATAACAAGGTTAGTCACGATCTCCATCTATTGTGTTATCATCTCTAGTTCACATACTGACGTAGACGTCTTCCCCCTTACAGACAGAGTGCTACAACCACATACGATTCCTGCAGAGGTTCAACAGCACACACTTGTACACTTGTGGCACACACGCTTTCAGCCCTCTGTGTGCATACATTGTAAGTAACTGGGATGGCTACTTTTTATGTCTCTTAACTAGGAGGGATCTTACTATGGGATGAGAACCTTCACATATCTAAATAATTTTGTTGCGTTTTCCAGGATGGGAGGAAGTTTAAGATCTCATCAGCCTTCGAGGAAGGTCGAGAGAAATGTCCATATGACCCCACCAAAGGCTACACTGGCCTGTTGATTGGTATGGCATCAATAAATCAATTAGCAATATACATTTCGCCCTTAGTTTGGTTTATTAAAAACAATCATTTGATATTAACAGTCATATCATCTGTTTCCCTTAGATCAGCAGATGTACACAGCATCTCAGTACGAGTTCCGGAGCTTTCCTGACATCCGACGCAACTCTCCGAATCCCACATTGAGAACAGAAGAGGCTCCAACTCAGTGGTTACAGGGTTGGTCTGCTGCAGCACATTTTATTAGTAAAATATTTCATCACACACCGTCTACATTACCTTATGTTTGGATTTCTAGTCATACTAATAATCTTCAGCCATTTAACACTACAGTGGCATCCACAAGTCTGAGACCACCATTTAAACTTGGTGTAAAGTTGTAGGATTGAAATATTTCAAACAAATTCTGAATTATTTTAGGTCACTAATCAACAGTGTTACAAGTAACGTGAGTTACGTAATCAGATTACTTTTTTTCAAGTAACTAGTAAAGTAATACATTACTTTTTAATTTACCACAAAATATCTGAGATACTTTTTCAAATAAGTAACGCAAGTTACATTCTTTTCCCATTTATTCACTGACAGCTCTCCTGTCGCCATGTTGAGAGAAATCGGCAATAAGTGCAGATGCAGAAGCACTTCCTTCCGCCTGAGGATTATTGATTTCACTTTTGATGTGAAAGGGCCTTTAATACTTGCCAAAAATAGAACTTTTGGATTTTTTGTTATTAAAAATAAATAAGCAAGCCCAGCTCAGGTGACAAAAAGTAATGCAGAAGTAACGTAATGCATTACTTTCCATAAAAAGTTACTAAGTAACACAATTAGTTACATTTTTATGAAGTAACAATATTGTTATGCATTACTTTTAAAAGCAACTTTCCCCACACTGCTGATCAAATGTAAGCAAATGGTTCTCCACCATCTTTACAAAAAAAAAAAAAAAATGTAAATTTAAGTATAATATAATCATATATTATGCACACTACCTTTTAAAAATGTGGGGATATGCAACTTTTTTTTTTTAAATAAATTAAAGCTTACACTGTAAAACAGTTATTTTAAATTGTAATAATATTTCACAATATGTGACCCTGTACCACAAAACCAGTCATAAGTGTCAATGCATATTACTAATCAAAAATTAAGTTTTGATATATTTGCAGTAGGAAATTCACTAAATATCTTTATTTAATCTTTACTTAATATCCTAATGATTTTTGGCATAAAAGAAAAATGGATAATTTTGACCCATACAATGTATTTTTGGCTATTGCTACAAATATACCCCAGCGACTTAAGACTGGTTTTGTGGTCCAGGGTCACATATTATTATTTTTACTGTATTTTTGATCAAATAAATGCATTTTTGTTGAGCATAAGACACTTCTTTTAGAAAGATTTTAAAATCTTACCATTCCGCAGGTGTAATGTCATTTACTATAATAAAATAGATATTTATTTTTTTAATAATCATTTTATTGTGCAGTATTGAATTATATTTTGAAATTTGACTTGCTTTAATGTACTAACAGCAGTCTTCTGTCTTGTCCCGTACAGAGGCTGATTTTGTGGGCTCAGTGCTGATGAGAGAGAGTGTGAGTAGCTCAGTGGGAGATGACGATAAGATTTACTTCTTCTTCACTGAGAAGAGTCAAGAGCTCAGTCCATACTTCAGTCACAGCAGGGTGGCACGGGTCGCCCGTGTGTGTAAGGTATGAGGCTACAGAAGATGTATTCACTCCACACATCACTGTACCTGTTCTTTCTCATCTGCATCTTAAAGCGGTTTAATTGAAAAGTTAAAATTAAGGGGTAGAAATCCAGACTGTGGTAAACATGCTTTGCATAGTAAAGTGGAACAAAATGGTTAAGAATTTAATCTCTTCGATGAAAGAAAAAACAACAAATGCTTGATTCTCTCCACAATATAATGAAACACAAAAATAGGGAGATGGCAAGACATCGTCCTCACATTTGAGTTGTTCAGAGATATCTATTGCCCTGCCCTGGAAGGGCAATATGTTCCTCACCAATGCGTTTTTAGGCTCTAAACTGTTCCATTCTCAGCATTGTAAGGGCTTTGCCCTCAAAATGCTCCTTTATTTGAAGTGTGGTTTTCTACAGGTTTCCTAATAGGGTTTTACAGCACCGTTGTTGCCAGGCATCTCACTCTCTAACGGCTCCCTTCCCACGAGACTCGCCTCTCTGTCTCGCTTCTCAACCCATCAGTCTAGCTCTACACACTCAGATCAAAGTGGCAATTGAAAATGTCTG
This sequence comes from Tor tambroides, assembly GCA_021397915.2. Taxonomy (NCBI): domain Eukaryota; kingdom Metazoa; phylum Chordata; class Actinopteri; order Cypriniformes; family Cyprinidae; genus Tor; species Tor tambroides. Next base: position 1,569 of record JAFVLL020020890.1, on the reverse strand, counting down.
CAATTTCACATCTTTTCTAGACTGCTACTCTACAGTGTTTATTTACCATCTGATGTTTTTGTGCACATTCAGTGTGCTGCTCAGTGATCAGTGCATATAAGTTAATAGTTTGTCGAAGACACAGAGCACGTCTTTACGGTCTTAAAGGTCAGGATGTTGAATGTTTACTGCAATGGACATTTTGTTGTTGATAACTGGCTAAGTAGTTGGGATTAATAGTACAATTGTTTTCAAAGCATGTGCCTAATATTACACTAGCTGCTAGCGTACGATATGAAAATTGTGAGTGTATTTGTGTATGTATGTGAATTCAGCTTTTCTTTAATCCTTCTACTAAATTATAGACTAGTACATATTATATACACTAAATATATCAGCATGTGAGAAGAGTATTCCTGTATATTTTGATACTTTTTTTCAAAAGAAGTCTTATGGTCATCAAGGCTGCATTTATTTGATCCAAAAACAGTAATTTTGTGAAACATTATTGTGGTATAATTATCAAGGTTGGAACAAGTTGTTCTGCTTGGTATTTTTTTGTGGAATTTTTGATAAATAGAAAGAGCAGAAGAGCAGTATTTATTTGAAATAGAAATCTTTTGTAACATTATAAATGCATTTACTGTCAGTTTTGACCAACTGAATGCATCCTTGCTGAATAAAGGCAAATAAATGAATAAATTCTGACCCCAAGCTTTTGAATGATAGTGTACACAATAGTGGGTTAGATAACATAAACTGAATTGCATTATAAGCCGCTGTATTGTGGCCAGGGCTGGTAAAGTGTGTGAAGCAGGCTGTTTGGACTGAGGGTAAAATCAGCTTCTCTGTGGCAGTTCACACAGCAGGATCACCTTAATGAGTAGATTATTGTTCATTATCCACATGCTAGAGGGATTGAATGTTGTTAATTCACACTAGCTGACATTGAGCTGAGGGAAAGCCATAATTAAGCAGAGTAACTCAGCTGTTGTCAGTAACAGTCTGTAGAAAGACTTAATAAAAGCTTTCTGTTTCTTCATACCGGTATAGGCTAGAAATCTTTTGCGGTTTTTAAATATCCAAAAAGATGGATTATTGTATCCATGCCAATGCATTAAGCTCTGGTTTCATATCACCATACATCTGCTTCTGAATATCACCAGAGATGATGGCATCACAAATCAACATTCAAAAGCCAGTTTCCCTTTTCCACAGTGGAAATTAAAGGCCATTTCATTATAGTGTCAGTGTTATTACCGGAAACTAAGTAGGGAAACCAAGAATTGTTGCAAGATGCTTTGGGGTCCCGTCAAAGTTATTCCTCCATGAAGATTGGTTCGCCTCTTGGGAGGCAGCATGGAAAATTTACTTGATCTCCCTGACATGATGGGGGATTCCGTTACATACAGAAAAACCCATCCAATTCAGTGCATTTCCCTTTCCCACAGTCACACTGGCGATAATGTTAGCTGCCACCAGCCATGCCAAGAGCCAGTGATCCATGTTAAAAGAAATTATACATTTCTTCTACTACTTTTTGGTAAAACTCTAGATTTTTTCTAATAGTGATGAATAGATGTAATATAC